>JAOTRA010067300.1:0-14805 GCA_026260255.1 Pseudolaguvia tuberculata | reverse complement strand
CTTCGTCCTCCTTCGTTGAGTCTTCGTCCTCCTTCGTTGAGTCTTCGTCCTCCTTCGTTGAGTCTTCGTCCTCCTTCACCGAGTCTTCATCATCACTAGAACTATTGACTGTGTCTTTGGTGTCTCCTGTGTTGTCTTCTCTCTCTGTCCCTCCAGGGTCCCTCACCGTCCTTCCAGAATGCCCTGCAGCCTCATTGGTCCCTTCAGTGTCCCCTTTGATCCCTTCAGTGTCCCCTTCGGCCCCTTCAGTGTGCCCTTCGGCCCTTACCGAGCCCCCTCGGGCCCCTTCGGCCTTTTCTGAACTCTCTCGGGCTCCGTGGCCTTTTCTGAGCATTCTAGGGCTCCTGCGGCCTGTTCTGAGCTCTCTCGGGCTCCTGCGGCCTGTTCTGAGCTCTCTCGGGCTCCTGCGGCCTGTTCTGAGCTCTCTCGGGCTCCTGCGGCCTGTTCTGAGCTCTCTCGGGCCCCTCCGGCCTTCTTCGAGGTTCCTCGGACCGCTTCGGCCCTCTTAAAATTTCTTGAGGCTCCTACAGCCATTTTGGAAACCCTTTCAGCCTGCTCTGAGTTTCCTCGGGCCCCTTTGGGTCCCTCGGTTTTTCCCGAGGCCCCTTTGGCCTTCGCCGATTCTCCCGAGGCCCCTTTGGCCTTCGCCGATTCTCCCGAGGCCCCTTCGGGTAACTCTGAGTAGTCTTCGGGTGTGTTAACGTGGGTTTCTGATATCCCTTCGTCCCTACCTGAGTTGCCCGGGGGCGAGACTGAAAAGCCACATTGTGGTCTCACGGTGGTTTGGAAGCCTCGTCCCAACCACACGGCCTTATATTTATGGATGGTGCAGGGCCCTGGACCCCCATTGTTGTGTAGAGTTCTTTGTGTGTCTGTCGTTCTCCCCTGTTTTTTGTTGTGTATTGTGGTTGGTATGTCGGGCAGGCGAGGGGGTTTTCCTTTTGTTGGGGGGGGGGTACTGTAAGGACTGTGCCTTTGGAGGACTGCCTGCAGAGGGAGCCCTCGCCCAAATTCTAGGAATCTACTTCCTGGTTGAGTTAAGTGGGCTACCTATATAAGCAGGTGGCCTCCTAAGGCTAATTGTGAAGTATTGTTGCCCTAGGCCTTGCTAAGCATTTTTGTACTACTTTGAATTGGATTACTCTTTGGATTTCTGACCTGCCTACTCTTTTGGATTTTGCCTTGGACCTGTTTGCCTTCCCTATCCCTTTCCCAAATAAAACTGGATTATAAACTCTGCAGCTTGGTCTCTCAGAGAGAGAGAGAGAGAGAGAGAGAGAGAGAGAGAGAGAGAGAGAGAATTATAGCAAATGTGATAATGTACAACATCATAGTTAGCTGTTATTAGTATTGTATAGAAATAAAGAAGTCGCTGTAGCTTTAATAACAACTTGTCTTTCTCCTCTCACTCTGTCTCTCAACTCCTTATCTTTGACAGCCAAGGTTTTGCAGGCTATTTGGTGGGTCCGGTGACTCTCTGGCCGACTTTCTGACCCAGACAAGTGCGGTTCTAGGTCAACAGAGAGGAAGGAAGGGAAGAACTTTATTTTTTTACACCTTCTTTCCTGCTTTTTCTTGTTTCCTCAGCACATTTTCCCCCCGGCTATGCTGTGACCAATCAAAATATTGACAGATTATTCAATATTAACATAGATTTGTGTGTCAATTGGAGCGATTCATTACATTTGACCCTTTTATGAACACCCTTACACACACACACACACACACACACACACGTTAAAGTCTGATCTGTGCACATTTGCTGTCGGTGGTGTGTTTTATTGCATCATTAACTGTCACAGAAAAGGAAGTTTAATAAATCAAAGGGGAAGTTTAACAAACACTCAATTACCACATAGTGAGTCACTTCTGTCACTGACACACACAGAATAACCTTTATTCTAAAAAAAATGGGTCATCAAGTACTCCTTTGATGTTTACTCTCTGAGTAACCACACCAGCACAACTTCGTCCTAACCTGTCCAATTGTTGAAGCTATAACAGCTCAGGAAAGCCTCAACAAAAGAAATGTTCCATGTTAATGTAAAAGTTTGCACAAGACAAAGATTTCAACAGCCATTCAAGAACAAAAAGGATTTATTAGCTATTGCAATATTGGTAACCTTCATCAATTCAATGTTTTACATTGAAAAGTTCTATTTTATCTCTTGACATTTTATTACTTTTCTGCGCAGATTTTTCACTTAGTTTTAAAAACATTTCTAAGTAATTTAGTGTTTAGCACTGTTGGCTCATAGAAAGTTATTTCTGTGTAGAGTTTGTTCTTCCTGTGGGTCTACTCAAACTGTCCAAAAATGTACGTTAGATGAAGTATCGCTATGAATGAAATACTCAGTACTGGCATGGTGTTAAAAAATAAAATCGATACATATGATTTGAGAGATATTTAAATAAGGTTAATGCATGACTTCCTGCAAAATTTGTGATGTTATACAAATTACTAAAATTAGAAGAAACCATAACATTTTACTATGGTCAAATAACTTTGCAGGCATGGTGGCGTAGTGGTTAGCATATTCTCGTCACATTAAGACAGTCCTAGGTTCAATTCTGTGCAAAGTTTGCACATTCTCTATACGTTTGCATGGGTTTTTTCCAGGTACTCCGGTTTCCTCTCTCAAAAACATGTACATTATGCTGGTCTGTAATTCTAACTCTAACTTGCTCGTGTGTGATTATTCTTCTATGAGTGACTGCGATAAACAGACAACCTCTTTTCGCCCTATGTGCGCTGAAATATGCTCCGGCACACCCTTGTGACCCCAAATCAGTGGAATAAGCGGGTTAGAAGATGAATGAATTAATGAATTATTTAATGAAATATTTCGTTTAACTACATGCTAACTACATGTAACTTACTACAGTAAATTTACTGAGCTATTAGTTATTATACGTTAAAAATATGGCTTTAGGACACTAAAGGTCCTATTATAGCAAAGCTAATCTATTTATTATAATTCATTATATCAAACTTTCAACGTGTTCACAGATTTCGTCATTTCGTCAAAGTGTGCCCACTGTGCCGTGTGTTCCAGCTATTCACGTTACTACCATTGTCGGACACCCCATCGAGCTAGCCATCACGCTGAAGACAGCGTTATTATCTCTTGAAATTGACTCTGCCCACAAGGAGAAGGTTTTCTTCTATGTGACACAAGCCCCTAAAACTCCTCTTATTTTGGGCTATCCTTGGCTGGCAGTACACAATCCTATCATTTCTTGGACAGAAAAAAAAATTATACAATGGTCTCAGGTGTGCCGAATCCTGCTTGCACAAATTACCTAATAGAAAATATAATGCGTGCTAAAATATGCTTAAATATGGCTGTGTCCTGAGATCATTTCTACTTATCACAACCTAGCAGAAGTATTTAGCAAAGAGAAGGCAGCCGAGTTACCGCCTCATTGGGACATAAACTGCAGCATTCAACTCCTAGATAATGCAGTCTCCTCAAAGATTCATTTTTATCCCCTATCTAGACCCGAAATGGTGGCATTGGACCAATATATAGAAGAAGCCCTAAAGTCGGGGCACTTCGTCATCGTCAGCCGCAGCAGGGTTTTTCTTTATAGAGAAAAAGAATGGAAGCCTACATCCTTGTATAGACTATCGAGGGTTAAATAGTTTCACAGTAAAGAACCACTATCCTCTCGCACTGGTGCCATCAGCTCTTGAGCAATTGCGTGAGGCGCGTATCTTTACAAAATTGGATCTTCGCAGTGCTTATAATCTGGTTCGAATTTGCCATGGGGATGAGTGGAAGACTGCCTTCTTCACCCCTAAGGGTCACTATGAGTATCTGGTCATGCCCTACGGTCTCTGCAATGCCCCGGCGGTTTTAAAACCTTTCATTAATGATATTTTTTGAGACCTCCTCAATGTCTGTTTGCTTGCGTATATTGATGATATTCTGATTTATTCACGGGATGAGAAGCATCATGTAGGCCACGTCAAGACTGTGTTGCAGAGATTATTGGCAAATAATTTATTTGTGAAAGCTGAAAAGTGCGAATTTCATCAGGCAGAGGTAAAGTTTTTAGGTTATGTCATCAGCATAAATGGGGTTGCGATGGAACCGGGTCGGGTTCAGGCAGTGTGAAACTGGCCCAAACCTCGGACAGTAAATGTGCTTCATCGCTTTTTGGGGTTCGCTAACTTTTATCTGTGCTTTATCAGAAACTTCAGCATCACAGCAGCCTTGCTGACAGACCTTCTTAAGGGTAAGCCCACCAAATTAGCCTGGACAGAGTCGGCCACTAAGGCGTTCGAAGTATTAATGCATAAGTTTACTGTAGCGCCCACTCTTGTCCACCCATACTCTACAGTTCCTTTCCTGGTGGAGGTAGACGATAACAACTGTGGTATTGAAGCAGTCTTGTCCCAAAAGCAGGGTTTACCTCCCAAACTTCACCCATGCGCCTACTTTTCGCGCAAGCTCACACTGGCTGAAACTAACTACGATGTAGGGAACAAGGAGCTATTAGCCATTAAGGAGGCACTGTTGGAGTGGCGGCACTTGTTAGAAGGGAGTGCACAACCGTTTTCAGTCCTAACTGACCATCACAACTTGAAATATATAAAGGGGGCGCATTGGCTGCTTTCTCTCGAAGGTACAAGGCGCCTAATCGCGACACCTCCGAAAAGTGCATTCTTAACCCGAGCATAGTAGTGGCAACAGTGTTGTGGGACCTGGTGGAAGAGATCTGTGAGGCCAGTATGCGCACTCCTCCATGAGGGGACTGGCCAGTGGGTCAGGTCTTTGTCCTACCTGAGTTTTGCCAGTGTTTAATGTTGTGTGTACATGCTTCCCTGAGTTCAGGGCATCCGGGCGTTTGGAGGACCCTAAAGCTGCTCAAAGGCACATATTGGTGGCCGCATATGCAGGAGGAGGTGAGAGACTGTGTGAGATCTTGTACAGAGTGCGCACAAGCTAAGACACCGAGACACTTACCCGAGGGCCACCTACATCCGTTACCTGTTCCCCAGCGTCCCTGGTCCCATCTAGCTATTGACTTTGTGACTGATCTTCCGCCTTCCAATAGGCACACAGCGGTATTAACAAGGGTGGATCGTTTCTTGAAGTCCTGTTGCTTAATCGCCCTAAAGGGGTTATCCACAGCGGCGCAGACTGCTAACCTGTTATTCCATCATGTTTTCAGAATTTTCGGGCTGCCGGAGGAACCCCAGTTCACGTCAAGAGTCTGGTCGGCGTTTTGCAAGTGCCTGGACATAAACGTGAGCCTCACTTCCGGCTACCACCCACAGTCCAATGGACGGGGAGCGCATGAACCAAGAATTGGGTCGCTACCTACGGTCCTACTGTGCTTGAGACCAGCATTGCTGGAGTGCTCTGAGCTGAGTATGCGCAAAACTCGCTAACTCATTCATCGACCGGACTGACACCATTTCAGTGAGTTTTAGGTTACCAGCCTCCACTGTTCCCATGGTCCGGTGAACCTGCCAATGTTCCGTCAGTGAAGGACTGATACCATCGCAGTGCATGGGAGGGAGCCCACGTGTGGTTACAAAGAGCTATTAGCTTCCAAAAGCGGCAGGCAGACAAAAGGCGTTGACCACCCCCCTCCTACCAGCCTGGCCAATGGGTCTGGCTATCCATTAAACACTAAAAACTTAAATTGCCTAGCAAAATACTAAGCCTCACATATATTGGGCCCTTTAAGATAATTCATCAAGTGAATGAAGTAACATATCGATTGCAGCTGCCGACCCACATGCGCATCTCACCTACCTTCCATGTCTCTCTTTTCAAGCTGTATTTTTCTCAAGCTCAACCCTGCGAGCCCAAGCCAGGCCCCTCGGGTCCCCTCGAGCTGGAGGATGCCCAGCGTACAAGCTGCGCGAGGTTGTCAACTCACTGCGGCGGAGTGAGGGGTTGGAATATCTGGTGGATTGGGAGGGCTACGGACCAGAGGAGCAGAGCTGGGTAAAGGCAAAAGACATCCTGTCTAATCAGTGACTTCCATGCCCGCCATCCCGCACCTCGTCCTAGGGGTCGCCCCAGGAGAACACCAGGAGGCGTTGCTAGGGGAGGGGGTACTGTAATAACTGTGACGCTGGCAGACCACCTGGAGAGGGCGCCCTTGCCTGAATATTGATGGAGTGTTTCCTGGCTTTGATAATTGGGCTTGAGCTCCCTATATAAGCAGGAGGTTCCCCAGAGTTCAATGCGAAGTACTGTTGCTCCAGGTCTTTACCAAGCGCTGTGTTCTAATTGACTTTGTTTGATACTTAAATTTATGAACTTTGGATTTAGGACATACATTTTGGATTACAATTTGGATTTTGGCTACCCTGTGTATTTCCCTGCTTTCCCCGTTAATAAACTACCCTGACTACTGCATCCGGCTGACCCCTCTGGACCCTCCCCATTACAGCAGCTAATTGTAGCAGTGCAACTGCCCAACAATGCATTTGATTATTTTTTTTTTATTTCACACACTAGTTATTTGCTTCCTTTCCATCAACTATGGCCATTAATGCTGCTACTACTACTACTACTACTTCTTCTATTACTACCACTACTACTACTAATAATAATAATTTTTAAAACTGTAAAGCTGGTTGTTATGGCATCTATTCACCCTTACATAATCCTAATTCAACAAATATTCAACAACAAAAATTTGCCCAGCCCCCTTAGCTATGGTAGCCCACTCTGGTTTATATACTGTTGTGTAGTGCAGTGTTTTTTTCTGTTGTATAGTTCTGTGTGAAACAGTCTAGAGTTTTTATGATGACTCTGTACTGTTAAGTAGCATTTAGTCGTGAATAAAGAGTAAGATTAAAATCTCTCATTATTATTGTGTCAAGCACGGAAGAAGAGGAGTCAGCTGAATATCTGTCTTTTATAGGCCCTCCTCCTTCCTTTGCATCAAAACTGTATTCATGCACAAACAGGCATAATACGTTCTAAGAAACCCTTTCTTTCCTCACAAAAACAAATGTGTCTTGACTAATTCATCAGCCATAAATCTCTACATCATTAACACACACACACACACATAGCTCACCTCTCTCCTGCACGAAATAAGCCAAGTAGAGATCCAACTCCTTGACAGAGACACTGATGTGGTGTGGCTGGACACACAGGATATGGTTGGAGCACTGCGCTCCCTTGACCAGGCGCTCCCCATCAGTGCTTTCTAAAGGAATACCTTTGAACAGGATCACCATCACCAAGTCGAGTCGCCACACCTTGTCAGCTTGCCTCAGGCAGTCGATCCGTCTCATCTTGCCTTTCTGGTCAGGGTTTGAGAGCACGCAGCATGGTGCTTTTTTGCCTGTGATGGACAGCACAAAGTCTTCTCTGCATTCAGGTCGGATGTCCTTGCGAAGCTTGGCGAGCAAACGGGACGCCCACTTCTGCTTGACCTCAGACTTCTCACCCAGCAGTTCGTCCTTCACGGAGCGTTCTTCATCTTTAGTCATGCGTTTTTCATGCTTTTTGAAGTACTTGCGTTTGCGTGCTTGAAGGTTGAACCAGGTGTAGGCGAAAGCGCGGACGTGCGGTAACAGTGCTTCAATGAACGGATGGAATTCATCCTAACAGAGAGAGGAAGACAGGAAATTAGAGTTAGGAACTGAAAGATTTTAAGGTTCCTCTTAAGATTTCAATATTCTTTTTACATAAAATTAACATAATACAGAATTGGGTGGTTATTTATTAATTTTGTGTTTTATACACAACAAGAACCCATGCGGATCGGGTTCTAAATTTCAATATTTTATTCAGAAAAAATATAGATACCATTTCAAATGTTGAAAGTGAGACATTTTGAAATATCATGCCAAATATTGGCTCTTTTTAGATTTCATGAGAGCTGGGGTATACATTTATAAAGTTAAATGTACATAGAGTCAGCTGGAGGATTAATTTGCAACTTTCAATTGGCAACATGACTGGGTTTAAAAAGAGCCTATCAGAGTGACAGTGTCTCTCAGAAGTCAAGATGAGCAGAGGATCAATAATTCCTTCAATGCTGCAACGAAAGATATTGGCACAATAACAAAAAGTAGTTTCTCAGAGAAAAATTGCAAAGAATTGAAGTTATCATCTACAGTGATTCAGAGAAAGGTCAAGGCTGGAAGACCTTATTGGATGCCAGTGATCTTCGGCACTGCATCACATACAGGAATACTTCCACCTGCATCTCTGATGGTATGGGGTTGCGTGAGTGCGTGTGGTATGGGCAGTTTACACATCTGCAACGGCACCATCAATGCTGAAAGGTATATCCAAGTTCTAGAACGACATATGATTCAATCCAGACGTCGTCTTATTCCTTCTGGTTACGGATCCAGGTACAGAAATACAGTCCAGATCTCTCACTCATAGATAATATATGGTGCATCATAAAGAGGAAGATGCGACAAAGAAGACCTAAGACAGCTAAACAATTAGCAGCCTGTATTAGACTAGAATGAGACAACATTCCTATAAAGTTGTCTTTTCAGTCCGCAGACGTTTGCAGACTGTTATGAAAAGAGAGGATTCCAGACTGTTACGGGATATAAACATAGGCTGGAGTCAGACTTTGGATACACTTTTATTTAATGGTGAGTACCAACTGAATAAGATAAACAAAATAGAAACCGAAACAAAACCGTGCAACAGATTCTTACAAACAAGACCACGATCTCAACACACATATCCGCATAATCAGCGCCATCATTAAGATGGCGCGCCATCTTAAATACCGCACCATCTCCCGGATGCTTGATAGTATCCCCAATCAGCGGGCGATGGTGGTTAGTGACGTAGAAGAGGTTAAGGCATGTTTCATAACACACACAGTAGTGAACTTGGCCTTGTCCAACTTTTTTGAGATGTGTTGATGCCATGATTTAAAATGTATAACTTATTTTTTCCTTGAAATTATACATTTTCTCAGTTTAAACATTTTATGTCATTGATGTTGTATTCTGAATAAAATACTGAAATTTAAAAGTTCCACATCATTGCATTTTGTTTTTCTTCACAATTTATTCTATGTCCCAACTTTTTGGGAATTGGGATTGTAGATGTAGTGTAGTGAAGATGTTTTATGAATGTAATGAAATAAAGTGGTAGCGTAGATGTAGATGAAGTGTAGTGTAGATGAAGTGTAGATGTTGTACAGTAAAGATGTATTGTAGATGTTGTGTAAAGAAGTTATAGTGTAGTAAAGATGTAGTGCATATGTAGTGAAGTGAAAATGTGTAGTGTAGATGTATTGTGTGTTGCTGTGTATTGTTGTTTAGTGTAGTGAGGTAAACTGTAATGTAGATGTAGTGCCGATGGATATGTAGTGTGTCAAGATGTGCTGTAGATGGTGTGGATGTAGTGTAGCTGAGTAACTTTAATGGCATAGTAAGTCGGTTACTTCTTGACTAATTACAAATTGCCCAAACTGACTATCATTTTTAAATAATACAAATAAACCTGCTTTATATAGAGCTCAATGGACAATAGACTTTACATTTAGCAAGACCACAAGGGTCAGAAATTAACAAATGAATAGAAGGGATGTGCTTTACTCAGTTGTGCTTTACTCAGAGGCCCAAACCAGAAATTAATTACAGGACCTGTTGGAAAAATTCTTAGAAATAAGGGCGGCGTGAGCAAATAGGCGTGAGCAATTAGAGATATATAGTTTTGATGAAAAACTTAATTAAACTAACTATAACATATACATATTAGGCGTAGCACTAAAATAGAGGTATGAAAGGGAACTAAATGTGATGAATAGACTAAAACAGAGACAGTGTGCTATCAGAGATCTTTAAAAAATATACAAACTTAACTGAGTGTTAATCTAAAAACTAAACAAAATAAAATACTAATACAAAAAATGACACCAGAGACACAGTGGTACTGAAAGGGAATATCTTTATTGAAAGAGCCCCATTGCTGGTCAGTTGGAGTGATGTCTTCATCGGAGGAAGCAGCAGCGGGAGAGAACAAGGGTGATGGCAAAAATATGACTGATGGGGGTGAGGAGTCATCATCCGAAAACAGGGGTGGTGATGGTATGGAAGAAGGAGACACACTGTTAAATTGTGGGAATTGTCTGCAAAGGTTTTTGACTCCAGAAGGCCCAGGGTTCTCGGTGGAATCGGGGGAAGGCATGTGGTCGGTTTGTGTTCCGACATCACAGGTTGAGGGAAGAATGGCAGGCTCAGTCTGCACATTGACATCACAGGTTCAGGGTAGAAAGACAAGGCGCACTGCTGAAGTATTTTCTTCCAAAGTGCGCAAATTGATGAGTTGGTCTAGAAAAATACCAATCTCCCCAGTTAAACCGGCCAGTTGGGAACACCACACTCGCAGGATGAATTCCTTAAGGTTAGCAGTTAAACGTGCTAGAAAAAGAGAGAGAAATACTTAGAATAAGTACATACCACTCTGTCAAGGTGTTCTATAAAAATACTGACTTAAAACCTAGTTAATAATTACTTACTGTGTGAACTTGAATACTGAATTAAAATAATCATTAAAAGAATAAAAATAGGTGATTCTAGTGTGAACTGATAAAAATCCATAAGAATTGAACTGAATAGGTGATTTCACAATATAATTTAGAAGTAGTTCAAATAACAGCAAAAAAATACATAAAACTTATATATAAAAGAGAAGAGTAAATAAAATGAAAAACTTACGCATTTTGGGTGGTTAAAATGTCCAAAGTACAAAAAACCTTGAATAAAATCCGCAGCGCCATGTCTTGGGTTGCAAACAGCAAAGTGTGAAAAATCCAGAAGAAATGGGACTTATATATGGCTATCGTCATTTTAAAAAAAATAAATCATATTATGCTTGGTTTTAATGGAAATAATGGTAACTGCATCGCTAAAGGAGGAGCCTGATTTGAAAAAAATGGGAATTTGGCAAAGCTGGATTGGATAAATAAAGTCTAGAAGAGTATGGGACGAACGCTTCAGGAGTATAAAAGGGGACAGATTTGTGACTGGTTTTTGCACAATCTTTTCGGAACTGTGAATGCGAATGTGAATGTGAGTTTTTGCTCTTCTCACCTTGGACTCAAGAATTTTCATAATTCTAAGAAGTTTATTATTTTCTTTGACAATTGAATTTGGACATAGCCGAAATTGGTCTATCTTCAGTCACCCCTACTGATGTGTCTGCTCAGAGGCGGGCTCTGAGTTCCGACAGACCAGAAAAAAATCATTACTAAATAGCTTTATGGTAAAATTGATGAATTTTCGGTTCACTCTACCAGCCTGATTATGGTAAGGCAGCATCCCATTAGCTGTGACATGCTATGCTATTATTACTGAACTGTTGATGTCTCAGAACCTTAGATGATTTTTTATATTAAAGCACAATAAATATGAGGGCGTAAAACCTACACTAATGTCACTTCACAGTGTTGATTATTGCAAGTGTCACTGTTTCCTAAAAGTTTTAGCTTTGTTTGTTTGGTTGTTGTGGTTTTTTTTGCCTGGCAGAAGTGCGTATTGAAAGGGTTTTCAGTAAATAAAAAAAAAACATCACAGCATTTATTCAATTAGCTTATGTTGACTATTTCCCTTCTTAGCGTCAAGTTGCGTCAACAATATACATCTTAGGATGCACGCTGACCACAGTTCTTCTGTGTTTTGCTTTTGTTAATAAATTCCATACTTTGTGAAGTTTCTTCACAAATGCCATCACAGTGGTGTGCAGTTAAAAAAACTACAACATGCGCACACATACTGTAGCTTTGTTAAACATGAAGCATATGCATCAGAAACGTTATGTGCCTACATTGTCTGTATATGTATAGTCATAAAAAAAGCAATACTCTTACAAAAAGCAGTGTATTAGTAATCAGTAGGAAGGCTGCAATAGAGAGACAGCTAGACATGATAATCAATTATATAACACTGGCAACTTATATCGCAGGAGTGTAAGAAGATGAGGCAGCAGGTAAAGAGGGAGGTGGCAAAAGCTAAGGAAAAGTTGTATGAGAAGTTGGACGCTATGGAGGGAGAGAAGTATTTGTATCGGTTGGCCAGACAAAGATACAGAGAATGTACTGCAAGTTAGAGAAATAAAGGATACAAATCGTAATGTGTTGGCTAGTGAGGAGAGTGTGTTGAGAAGGCGGAGAGAGTATTTTGAACAGCTGGTGAATGAGGAGGACATGTATGAGGACAGTATGACAGCAGTAAGGTGTGTGATAGGACTGGTTCAAGGTGAAGGTGGGATTGCATCAAGGATCGGCTCGGAGCACTCTTTTGTTTGCAGTGGTGATTGACAGGTTGACAGATGAGGACAGACAGGAGTCTGCATGAACGATGATGTTTGCGGATGATATTGTGATTTGTGGTGAGAATAGGGAGCAGGTTGAGAAGAATCTGGAAAGGTAGAGGTATGCGCGGGTGGAGAAGAGTGGCAGGAGTGATTTGTGATAGACGAGTTTTGGCAAGAGTGAAAAGGAAAGTTTATAGGTCTGTAGTGAGACCAGCAATGTTGTACTGTTTAGCGACAGTAGCGTTGTCAAAAAGATAGGAGGAGAAGCTGAAGGTGGCAGAGTTGAAGATTCATTGGGGGTGACGATGGAGAAGATTAGAAATTAGTTTATTAGAGGGACTTTGCATGTAGGATGTTTTGGAAACCAGGTGAGAGAAGCTAGATTGAGATGGTTTGGACAGTTGCAGAGGAGGGACATGCAGTATAATGGTAGAAGAATGCTGAGGATGGAGGTCCCGGGTAGGAGGAAAAGAGGAAGACCAAAGAGGAGGTTTATGGATGTGGTGAAGAAAGATATGCAAGTAATTGGGGTGAAAGAGGCAGATGTAGAGTACAGGGTAGCGATCCGCTGTGGCGACCCCTAACGGGAGCAGCCAAAAGGGGAAGAAAAATAATTCACTATTTGTGATCTTAAAACAATTTCCTTTTTGCTACTTTAAAATCCTAGTAGTGTCTTTAGGAAAATATTAGCCACTTTATTACAACTGTACAGATTTGAAAGAAATTATGAAATCTTGCTTTTGTTAAAATGATAGGCTGTAGTCAAATTAATTGATTGTGTTTAAATGTATTTAGTGTTCGAGTTAAAAGCGTTTGTGTGTATTTGTGACAGAATGTTGAACAGTTTATCATTAACCATATTAGATGGAACTGAGCACTAAGCGCTTTGAGCATCAAACTCAGGTCCTGCGATTAAACTAATTATAAAGATAGAGTAGGGGAGGCGCGGTGGCATAGTGGATAGCACAGTTGCCTCAGAACAAGAAGGTCCAGGGTTCGAATCCCAGGCCGGGATCTTTCTGTTCAGAGTTTGCATGTTCTCCCCGCGCTTGCGTAGGTTTCCTCCAGGTGCTCCGGTTTCCTCCCACATTCTAAAAAACATTATGTGGATTGGTGATTGTAAATGTCCATAGGAGTGAATGTGTGTGTAAATGGTTGTTTGTCTGTGTGTTGCCCTGAGATGGACTGGTGACCCATCCAGGGTGTACCCCTGCCTCTCGCCTGATGTGTGCTGGGATGGGCGCATAGGACCCCCGTGACCCCGGTTTCAAGAATAAGCGGGTAAGATGAAGAATGAATGAATGAATGAATGAATGAATGAATAAAGATATAGTGCTGTCAGATCCACTCAATGAAACACTATATTAAAAAATGACATCCTTCCCTCCAAAACCTATTCATTTACCTGATTTGCTTTAGGCTTAAGAATGGAGCAAGCAAGAAAAAACGCCTGTCAATCTGAGTATCATTAGTACAAGAGTGAGCAGCAGCATGAGCAGCAAATTTAAAACCTCCAAAGTTTAAAAGTTAAATTAGCCAGACCATTAGGGTCTCCAGCGGCCATAATCAAATGTATTCCTGGAGCCAGAGCACCGGACATAACGGTTAATCTTAAGGCATTAGTGTTAGGGTTAGCTAAGTTAGTGGTACATGCCGGTGCCAATGATATTCACCTTCGCCATAGTCTTAGGACAGGCCTAGTTAATCGCTAATATTATTTATAATAATAGTTTAAAGATTATACAAAAACAGGAATATAATTTTGACACATTTGAAATTATTAATAGTAATGTATGTAACGGCAAACAATAAGCCGAGTCAGTCTATTCCAATTATTATTATTTACAGACCACTAGGACCATACTCTGAATTTGCAGACTGTGTATCGAACCTGGTGTTCTCTGTTGATAGAGCACTAATTGTTGGCGATTTTTGACCCGCTAAAACCGACATTTTTATATATACTCTACTCAATGAGAGTCAATCAGTGTGTTATAGGACCCACACATAAAGCAGGTCGCACATTAGACTTGATATTATCCTTTGGTATAAATGTAGTGAATGTAGAGATAATCCCACAGTGTGAAATAGTCTCTGACCACTGTCTCGTTTCGTCTAAAATATCTCTTAGTCAGAATGTACATATAGCCCTACCTCTCCTCCCTTATAGAAAATAACAGGAATAATCCCAGGTTCCTGTTCAACATTGTAGCTAAATTAACTAGAAATCGTACCACCACTGACATCTCCACTACTACAGCCTGCAGTAGTGAAGATTTCAGGAACTTCTTTGATGACAAAATTGTAAAGATTAGTCAAACAATTCAGACTTCCACTAACTAGTTCTGATGAATTAGAATGCGCTACACTCTTAGAGAATTTCTGTACCATAGAAGAGACTGAATGAATTTCACTCATCTCTTCTGCAAAATCATCAACATGTATATTGAATCCGGTGCCAACCCAATTCTTTAAGCAAGTGGTTCCGTCTGTAACAGAACCCCTACTGAAAATAGTTAATACTTCA
>JAOTRA010067264.1:0-14812 GCA_026260255.1 Pseudolaguvia tuberculata | reverse complement strand
GGTGGGGGGGGGGGGGGGGGGGGGGGGGGGGGGGGGGGGGGGTTGTTACCTCTGTGTGGTGGTGTTGCTCTCGCACTTGATTCTGATTATGTAAACCCACAGTAGCCGGTAGAGAGACTCCAGTGCTACACGAGACATTTTGGGATCTTTGTTCTAAAAAAAACCCAAAAAAGGCGTTTATAGAAATATATATATACACATACATACACCAAAAGATCAAATGAATTAAAATCACTCTGATTGGCGGGACATGCACAGATGATTCAGAATCCTGTTCAAATCGAAAATCAGCAACAACTTGATTCTACAAGAGACACCTTGATTGGTGGGAAGAGATGATTACCCCTTCCCCCCCCCCACACACTGCAAAGAAATTTCTAAAACCCCGGAAAAGAAGACAGAAGAGCAAACAGTTTCTCCAAAGAGTGCTAGTCACTTCCTGGACCCCAGATCCATTACACACACCCAGAAGCTCCAGAAAACGTTAGGCAAGGAGCATGTCCAAACTCAACCTATATGGAAAAAGATCATCCTGGATGAACCACAAACTTCACCAGTTTTCTGAAGAACTCATCCAAAAAACACGTTACTATCCCACGATCTCACCGGAGAGAAAACACGGCATATTCCAAAATAGTGGAAAGCGGCAACACGTCACTTGTCACGCTGTTGTGACGTGCATTAAGTGAAAAATTCAACATGGCGGTTGTAGTCATTTCCTTCATACTATGTGTAACCATACCATAAATTTATGTTCAGTAATTGGTTCAAAAGTAGTACAAATAGTCAGTGTCATTGACTATAGTAGTACAAATAGTCAGTGATTTCAAAACATAGTTTTACATTAAGCAGAGAGAATAACAAGCAACGACACAGAGAAGATGAAATAAAATCTAAAAATAAAATTAAAATACTGTTCTTAACTGCTGTGATCAGTGAATGTAGATCGGCAAATTCAAGCTAAAGCTTAAACCAACCACAGAGATGAGCCTTTTCTTTAAATATCAAGTACAACCCTTAGCTTCTCTACTCAAAAACACACTGCTTAATGGTTTACTCTTAAAAAATCGCAATGATCTGCAAGTTGAATCAGGTAATGTAAAAAAGCCAAGGTCAATCAGACGACCTCTCTGGAAACAAGATGGGCTTCCATGACAGTTGATCAGCACTCACCTGGAGAGTCTCAATCTGCTTACGGATGCTGTTGTTGGATGGCATCTGGAGCAAATGCATTTGTAAAAAATAAAAATAAAAAAAAATAAATAAAAAAAAAAAAACGAAAAGAAAAAAGGTGGGGTAGGGAGTATGATAGGCAAAAGGAAAACATGCATGTTAAAAGAAAGAACAAATGAACAAACTACAGCCGCACACACCCCTCTCACACACACACACACTGTGAATATGAGTATGATTTCAACAAAATAAAATAGCGTTTTTGACACACTACCAAAAAAAATTGAAAATTTAGTATAGAATTTTAAATAAAACCCAGACGACTCAAAATGGTTAAAATTGTAAATCAGTAAACAATATAAACAACTAATCCACCATTAGGAGGCAAAATAAAGATATCCAACCACTTAAAGGCTTCTCAATACTATTGGGAGACACTTGGATTCCGGCATTTTTTTCCTCTGTCCCAACACCCATTAAAGAAAAGAAACATTATATGACCATCACAGAAAACATTGGTGCTTTCTGAAGTAAAGAGTGCAGACGAACAAAATGGCAGAAAAAAGCAAATCCATTCTTAATCAACAATCAGACACAGCAGGGAGAATTTCAGAACGAGTTTCAGAAGATGTACCAGAGTTCATACCCTGGTAGGAATCATCAGAAGAAGCAAAGATGATGAAGAAACACTAATGCTGCAAAAAAAATATCTACGAATCATAAAGTGCATTAGAGCAGAAACCAAAGACACCAAAACAAGAAGAAAGTGAATTAGAACAGAAAATTATTTGGTTTGTTTTGGCTTTGAATACATTTTGCTCAAATGTCATTTTAAATAACATGGATGACATCTGACCTTCATTGGGACACATAAGATTGTCAATAATAACAACCCCTGTCTTACCATGGACTATGTCCCAAAAACTAATGGCAAGTTAAAATATTGTTGACCAATATAGGTCCCCCATGATGTGTTCTAAAGTAACCCAGAGAAACTTCCCAGGTCATGTATCAAGCGACCCAATTAGTATTTTGGGATGGGATATGACCCAAGATTTTATTTGTTTAAATTCAAGTCGAAAATCGCTGAATAAGCAACAATAGCATTGACTAACATAACTGTGTATTTTGATGTTTAAAGCAGATGTTAAAGCAGACAATTTGTTTGGTGACACAGAAAACATGAGGTGCAAAAGGGAAAGACCGCAAAACGTTCAGAAAGTCATCAGTGATCAGAACTTGTGCTTTATTGATCTAAGATAGAACATCAGGTACAAGCGTCTCGGCGGAAAAGCTGGTAAGCTCGTATCAAACGCTGATTGAACCAAAGGGATTAAAATCACTGGGAATCACAGAGATTTACATTGAAGAACAACCACATGATCACAACCTTAATCAGAGAGAGGAAGAAACTCTTCGCTCCATCACATCAGAAAGAAAAAGCAAGAAAGCAATGATAAGAAACGATGAGTCACCCACACAGTCAAAACAAGGTAAGGTAGTGATATCCATTGAGATGAGAAAAGCCAATTATCTTTAATTGAATGATTGTGGTTAGCATTGTCATCTTACAACAAGAAGGTCTCAGGTTCGATTCCTGGGCTAAGGGTCTTTCTGTGCGGCTTTTGCATGTTTTCCCTGCACTTACGTGGACTTTTACTCCGGTTACCTTGCAACATCCAAAAACATGTACATTAGGTTGATGATTCTAAATTGCCCATAGGAGTGTGTGTGTGTGTGTGTGTGTGTGTGTGTGTGTGTGTGTGTGTGTGTGTGTGTGTGTGTGTGTTGTGGCCCTGCGATAACCTGGCGACCTGCCCAAGGTGTAACCCTGCCTCTTTCCCTATGTATGTGTGCTGGGATTGGCTTCAGCAGATCACTGAATTAGGGACCTTATGGCGGTAGAATATAATGAATGAATGAATGAATGAATGAATAAGTAGAATGAGTAGAATGAATTATAATTATATGATGCTACTAACTGTCTTGTTCCACTGATAAATAGAAGTAATAAATAAACAAACCTTCAATTAAATAATAAAACTTAATTAATTAATTATCACAATCATTCCTTAAACCAGGACACATATAAAGCTGTGATGTTTCGCAGTGTAAACTAGCAGACAGGATTTGTAGTGATTGTGTGTTACCTTTAGATGCGAAAGGCAGTTCTGCAGGAAAATGTGCCAGTTATTGAGGAAAAATTGCTTTTGACTGACACACAGCAAACATGTGACCAGAGGATACAGTGCCTAGACAGAGAGGTGGAGGAGGGGGGGGGGGGAGATATACAGTCAGTAAAGGTAAAATTATAATATAAACTCTACTACAGATTGTACTATAAAACAACACAATGTCAATGTGTGAGAAAAAAACCCTTCTTTTCACTAAAAACCTTCCAAACTGAATTTATTTAGACTGAAATCAAAGATACTCTTGATTGGCCTTCTGATTCTCCCAGATGAACTGAGGATAGTGATGTCCTCAATCTCTTACATACACACACTCCCTTACAGGATAATAATGTCTTGTGATGATTCCCACTCCCACAAACTCACCAGTCTGTCTGCTTAATAACAAAAGAGAGAGAAAGAAAGAAAGAGAGAGAGAGAGAGAGAGAGAGAGAGAGAGAGAGAGAGAGAGAGAGAGAAAGAGAGTGAAACAAGAAGCAAGAAAGATAGAGGTGTCTACCAGTGAGTGCTTCTTCCTGGAGCTGAGGTCAAAAGTAGTCTGGTAGAGCATCTCTACAAAGTTCTTCAAACAGGGAACATTCACCTCATTCTTCACAGCCTGAAAAAAAAAAGAAACACAGACACAGACACAGACACAGACACACACACACACACACACACACACACAGACACACACAGACACACTTCACTCAAAAAGACAGAAGAGCTAAACACACACTGTACATATAATAAAAGCTCCACTAACAAGCTCTGAATTGGAGCCTTCTTTAATGAATTATTATTTTTTTATTTTATTATAATTATTGTCATTTCTAAAAACCGTTTAAAGCGTGACTACACTTGTTCTCTGGATGGAGATGGGCATAAGTAGATTTATTTATACATAATAGTAAGCCATAAGTAGGGCTGGGTTATATACAGTCAGGGGTATGATATAATGAAATAACTCTACAAATAGTTACTTCATTATGTTATTATCCCTGTGGCTCTATGCAACCCAGATGCTAATAAATTAATTTTTTTTAATTAATTAATCTTTACTTAATGCTTAAAATGAAAAATTAACGATAATTTAAAAAAAAGATCATGCGCGGAACTTAAAACGTAACTCGGCTCTTGCTAAGTGTGTTCTTTTACCTCTACTATTACCTTACTATTACGTATTACTAACAGTTTAAAAAATACTTTATTCTACTAAAGTTTATTAACTATTAGAATTATCGCAAAAGTTTTACCCAAGTAACATTCTAAATGGTGACCTCTGCTAAGAGCATTTTTTAATATAGACAGTGTGAAGCACTGAAGGTTTTTGATTGGATGATTTGGGTAAATGAGGAATGAGGTACTTACAGCAGCTACAGGGATGAGGATCTCGACAAACAAGCCAGCTAAAGCATGCTTTATATCCTTATCTTTCACCTCCAGGAAATACTGAGCACATTCCTGGATAAACAAGAAGATTTATTAATAAATATATCTATTAGGAGTATTCTTTTCATTACATCACCTAGCTTAAGGAGTCAAGGAGCAGAATCCCTAGAACATAAAAAGGGCATTGTTCCAAAGCCCAAACAAGGTCAGCTAGTCATTAGTGGGGTTTGAATCTCTACCACCATAACGATAAATAATTTAGGACAACACTTGCTAAAATCTGTCAGTTTTAAACGCAGCATTCAGTATACGGCTGCAAATGAACAAACTATTAAAAAAAATTAGGCTTTAAAATTAGAGTTTATAAGCGTAACACACACACGCACGCATGCACGCACGCACGCACGCACGCACGCACGCACGCACGCACTGCTCGTTTTTACAGCGACTTAATAAAAACAGACATTATTCTGCACTGAGGTTCTGGGACGGATCCTTACAGTTCCTCTTCCAGGGTTTATGTACTGTATTTTACTTGCTGTAAGTAAACTGACTGAGAAAAGGAAACTCAGATACACAACTCGTCCGTGGTCCCTCGTCCATTACACTGATGTACTGACGTGCACATGGGAATTTGTGATCGTTCAGCTATTAGTAAGATCAGATACCGTATTTGGATAAGGACGAGTGATAAAGAGTCGTTCGATGGTTTAGTCGTTAGATTGATGATTGAGTTGATTAGTTTGACATTCTGTGCTGTGATTCTTTCAGAAAATGAATAGAAAGTGATGATAAGAAAACACTATAACAAACAGATCACAGGACGGTTTCCTCTGCAGTCCACGGGTAGCCCTATCTGTATACTAATATGATTAAGACTGTTTTAAAGCTGAACTGAATTTTAGTGATTAATATTGGATCAGCATGTAGCTAAAACAGGTTTGTATCATCAGCAGGAGTATTTCTATGTGAAGTTTGTATGTTCTCTCAGTGTTTGTGTGTTTACCCTGGTTTTCTCCCACAGTCCAAAAACATGTATTGTGTGGTGATTCTAAATTGCCTATAGGAGCGAGTGTGCGTGCGTGTGTTTATTTGATGATGGTCCTGTGATGGACTAGCAATCTGTCAAAGGTAATCCCTACCTTTCACCCAATGACAGCTGGGATAGACTCTAGCAGACACCCCTATGATTTCTGATTAGGAATTAGTAGATATAAATATGGATATTTGAACAAGGCCCCACGCCGTAGCGAAGTAGCTTCACCTACAGTACTCTGCTTTTCTCCCACAGTCCAAAAACATGTACGATAGATTGATTAGTGATTAAAATTGCCCATAGAAGTGAGACTGTGTGCATGTGCGTCAACCTGCATAAACTGGAAGGAAGCCTCAAAGTCTTCCACAGGATACATTTTGACCCTGAAGAACTTCATGCCCATGATGAGACTAATGATGCTCTGCACCACGTGGGGACTCTGCTCTTTCTGCCGCAGCTCTTTCAGCTCGGTAATGAACTTCTTACGCACTGCTTGAAACCTATAAAAATAAACACAAAGGCACTCAATTACACGTTTACACCAATGAACTCGTTCCTACATGCACAAGCGGCTGACTACACACAAAGCTACAGAGTGACCCCTTAAATCTGTCCTGTTCAGACTCCAAGCAATGACACAAAGGTCAAGTATTAATGAAACATATTTTTTTGTCATTTAAGGTTACCTTTTCTACAGAGCAAATGAATCACCTTATTTCTTTATTAAACAAGCTTAATAGTTAATTGTTATTTAGCTTTTTTAACCAAACGGCATAATTTTAGTGTCGCTCCGTAGTCGGGTGTGTGTAATTCTCCTTTAGAGAAAAAGAATTTCTGCTCGATGCAGACAAAATGCAGATAATATCTAAATATCTAAAATAAATAAATTTATGACTTATTACGATTCCTTTAGGTGACTGTGTCCATCTGACAATCACCACCTCACTCCAACCCCCCTTCCCCACCTACAAGCTGTAAACCGACAGGAAACAATGTGATAAATAAATTATAAGATTAAGTAGTGGGCAAAAACACATGAAGCACTTCTCTAATAAATCACCTTTTATTCCTCCGACTATCACAGCACTAAGTAAATTTAGATTAGTGGCTGTGTTGTATAATTGTAGTGGAGATTTACCATGTGCCGAGGGTGAGTTATGACAGCGTTAAATGTGTCTGGAGAAGCTCAGGACGCGCCAGTCCATTTGCCACACCGTTTAGTTAATCCTGCAAAATGTTTGCCTGTGAATATCAGTGTTGGAAGAATTTGTAGAAAAAGGCACAAACACTGAAGGGATTATAGAATGGAGGTAGATGGGCGCATACAAAGTTTAATAAGAGTAACCCAAATATTTCGGATCCATGTTGCAGGCCCAAAATACTACACACTAGTTTTATATCTGCAGAAGATTGCGGCATCATTAACATTACGTTTGTCCAGAGCGGCGTACGTTTCTCTTTTGTGTACAACTAAGCAACCAGAGGTTAATGGCATTGCTCGGGGCCCCTGGTGGTGGCTTGGTGGTGCTAGGAATCCAACCCTGTTGTTTCTGGTATCAGTCATACACCTTAATCGCGAGGCCACCCTTTCCTACATCAAGGTTAAAAAAAATCAAACTAGTCATTAGGGACAAAAGATTTCAGGACAGGATTATAGGACCATTTAGGATTTCAACGTTTGACTCAATATGAACACGCCAAGTGTGCACCAGACCTAATGCATTTTTTGTGATAATTAATTTCCAGTGACCTGTGAAATTTGTTTACTGTAACTTAAGAATTACTTTAGAATGTTGTCACACTTAATACAATGGTTAACATTCATCTAGTTATTGCATGTTCAGTACAATGTTTTACTGGAAGAACATAGGAACTCCATCTGTTGAGCAGTGGTCACATTCCATTAGACAGAAGATCCTATATTAGGGCTGTCCAACTCAGTTCCTGGAGAGCTGGTGTCCTGTAGAGTTTGGATCCAACCCTAATCAAACACACCTGAACCAAATAAACAAGATCTTGCTACTTGATCCTTAAAGGTAGGTGTGTTGCGTCAAGGTGGAGCTAAACTCTGCAGGACACCGGTTCTCCAGGAACTGAGTGTGACACCTATGTCCTATAGTATAACAGGCCAAAGCAATAGACTGCCTAAACATTTGGTCAGGTTTATACAGTTTCTGAAGAATAATTAAATAATGGCACAGGCAATAAATTTGTCGGTTTTAGTGTTTTTGTTTATAAACTTCCTGATCTGCATGATTTTTTGGATTCTTCAGGGAACCACAGTATGAAAATGCAGGTTGAACAGAAATTTCTGACTCACTTTGACTGAGTGAGGACCCCGATGACCTCGGCGTACAGATCTGCAATGATGTGCACGTTGCCAGTGTTGGGGCCGGAGTAGCTGTTAAGACAAATGACACTATACACACCTTGTCGAGAATAAAGATCTTCTGGTCAGCAGGAGAAGAAATATTTAAGACTGAACTCTTGTTTCTCATTTAAGGTGACCAAAGATATTTATCCATGCAAAATTTGAGTGTTTGCTGTTGCATCACTTACCCCTCTTTGTGTTTAAAGTGCTTAAAGGCCAGGTTCAGGACCTCGTGTACTAATGCATCTGGAACAGGATGAAGAGGAATCTAAGAAGACAAAAACATTTACATGAATACATTTCTGGCATTTGGCAGACACCGTTATCCAGAACGACTTACATTCATCTTAATTTTTAATATAACTCGGCAGTCGAGGATTAAGTGCTTTGCTCAGGGGTCCAGCAGTGGCTGACTGGTGGTACTGGGATTTGAACCAATGATCCACCTAGGTCAGGGAGCTACCACTTGGTGACAGCACTGACCATTACAGTGTTCCCATTCCTTTTCATTACATTTTCCAGGACAATTCAAGAAGTTATAAATCCTCTCTCTCCAGACACTTTAAAAAAGATTCTATAACAGTGAGACAGTTTACGACTCGGCAGTTATAGTCTCAGCATCAGACATCCCAGTGACGGACCGCTGACTGAGCATCTGATCCGTTTGGCAAACTTAGCTGTGACACAAAGCTGTGAGTTTTCTGACTGGTTGACATGTACAGGGTTTCCAGGTTGTGTATACGTGTGTGTGTGTGTGTGTGTGTGTGTGTGTGTGTGTGCGTGCTTGGTTTTAACCACTCACAACCCAAATCTATCTTATCAAGGGATAAGAATTTCCGTGCAGCGCTTGGTGACCCCTAAACACTGATGCAGGAAAAAAACTAAACTTCAATGGCTACTTTAGCAAATCGGTCATGCAACATTTTATTCATTTAAAGCAGCCACGGTTGCCAGACATTCTGTAGTCAGTCTAAAGATCTGGCTACTGGCTATTTTTAAGGACAACATTTTCTAGGGCAATTTATGTTTTTCCAATTGTAGAATATTTGTCATGTGGTAACTTGGTGAATTACATTTAACCCTTCATCGCTTAACCACAACAAACAAAAAACAAAGTAGACACATCTCACCTGTTTCAAAATCTCCACTAAAACTAAACAAAAAATGAAGTCTATGGCTAAGTCTCTCCTCTCCAGTAGGTAGTCTTTATCCCGATGCTGTTCATCTCTGCAGGGGGGAAAACAAAAAAGAAATTACCCAGACAAACACTAAGACAAATACTAAGATAAAAAAAAAAAAAAAAAAAAGTGTGTGTGTGTTGTACCCTTTGGATTTGGTGCTGGATCTGGGTCTGTATTCGTAGGACTCGTCTTCTGTGCCACTCTGTCTCCGGTACCAGTCAAACAGTGTGCGCAACAATGAGGGCAAACAGTGTTCTGCTATGGAGCTCATAGAGCTTATTAACTGTAACATACAACATCGCTTATGTCACACACTGCTACACAGAGAATAAATACCAAATCACATGACCACGCAACAGAGTCACCCACTAATCCGCAAAAATGCTAAATATTGATTAAACTCATTTGGATTCTTATCAACATCACTGTCTCAGAAAATTTAGGTTCGTTACAGCACAAAGAGTCTGTGACGATTATCCTAATTACAATCTCTCACGAACCCATGTTAACTATGTGACTAAATACCCGCAATTTAATTTCATAGATTATCAATTATTCAATAAGAAAAATTGAGAAAAAAACATATACAACGTTTGAGTTAATGTGTAAACTGTGTAAATGTACAATTAATTAAATTCTTTCTTTAAATGATAACATTCTTCATGTTTCAGGAGGAAAGAGAGAAACAGAATGAGAGAGAGAGCGAGCGAGAGAGAAGGAAAGACAGTGAAAAAGAGACAGATAAACATACAGAGAGGGAGACAGAGAAACAGATGAAAAAGCAAATCTGGAGAGAGACAAATAGAAAAAGAGAAAGAGACTGAAAAGCAAGCGTTCGAGAGACCGACAGAAAGCAAAAAAGTGAGACGACCGAAAGAGAAAGAAAAAAGAAAGAACAAACGAACAAAAGAAATATACAAGAAAGATTAAAAAAAACAAGCGAGTGACAGAAAAAGAAAGCGAGAGAGAAAGAGACGGACACAAAAACAGTTGACAATGTATACATGGGGAGAGAGAGAGAGATAAACAGACATGTATGTTTACACAACTTTGTATAATAAAAGTATTCAATCATCTTTACATGTTATTACACCTTTCAGTAAGTCAGTAGAGAAAGGAATGATTTAAACTGCATACAGCAGTGCTGCAGAGGTGCTCAAGGTCCCGGTGGGCCAGACACAGCATTACGTCATTACAGTAGAGAGAGAGAGAAAGAGAGAGAGAGAGAAAGAGAGAGCGAGAGGTTCCATTGCTCTTTAGTCAGGTATGTATAAGCTGCATGCATTAAAGATCTGATCTTTATTTTTTTTATGTCAGATCAACATGCCAGCCGTAACCATTGGTTGAATCTGTCAGCGGTTTGTGGTGCGAGTTGAGAGAGTGAGACTAAGTAGAAATAACGGAGTGGCCAATAGCCCTGTGAAGAGTTATGTAATCCCGTCTCTGCCTTGCGCACGGTTTGGGCCGACACACTCCAACACCCTGCAGTGATGTATAGCCAGGGATGACGCAGCGATTCACAAAGCACATCCAGCGCTATTGTTTAAGATCTCACCTGATCAAACTGTGCATCCTCCCCTCTCTGCAGAGATCTGGATAAAAGCTTCTCCTAGACGGGAAACGGAAACAGACTGTCATGGAGACAACGTTTTAAAAACACATCCGTAATACACAACAGAGTTGCCCGGCAACCGATAGAAAGAAAACAGGTCAGGGAAAAGAAAAAGCTGCTTATTAAAAACAATAAAAATCATTTAAATTACATAGAAGTGATTTTACTGATTTGACTGTGACAAAATGAGCTAATATTGATGAAGAAAGAAAAAATTAAAAGGAAAAAAAACTCTCCCTGAAAGATCAGACATACCAAGCAGCTCGCTATTCCGGCATAACTAACCTTTAATTAAACAGGAACAGACATTCGAACCATTTACAAGGGAAAATAAACGTTGTCAATAATCACACCGTTGAGTTTATTGAGGTCTTTGGGGAACATTTCCTAAAAACGTTGCACAATGTATTGATCTTTGTATTTTAATTATGCAAGAGATGCAACTGTCTAATACTGTTTTTCTATTACTTTCTTATTTATATATTTATTATTACTGCAAAGGGCTGGCGACCTGTCCAAGGTGCACACCTGCCTTTCTCCTTATGTGTGCTGGGATAGGCTCCAGCAAACTCCTGTGACCTAGAATTAGGGAATAATCGGGTTAATAACCCGCCAGTCTATCACAGGGTCACACACAGACGCAACCACCAACACACTCGCTCCTTTGGGATATTTACAATCACCAATCTACATATGTTTTTGGACTGTGTGAGGAAACCTGAGTACCAGGAGAAAACCCACTCAACACAGGGAGGCCATGAAAACTTCCCTTGCCCTTGAATGGAACCCAGAACCGCAAGGTGACTGTGCTAACCACTACACACTGCGCTGCCTATTATTGATATTTTTTTGGTGGTGTTACTGTCAGAAAATAGCTAAAAATTAACAATGAACACATAGATTGGTAATTTTTCCTCTAATCAATTGAAGATATTTGATCAAATGTCCATCCATACAAGTATAAACATAAACTACAATTTACATTTGTTCTCAAATCCACTTTCTGTGATATACACACTTAATTATTGCTACTGTTTAATAAATTTAAATAAAGGATTTATGACCACTGTGACCGTATTGAGCCGGAATATTATTTGTTTAACGTTTACTGACCAGCGGTTCCGCCATGACCACTTCAATCTTCTTCTCGGCGAGCACAGCGAACTCGGCGAAGAGACTCTTGATGACGAACTCGCCGGGTTTGAGCTCGGGGTCGATGGTGATGCTGGACATGGCTGCGGCGTGAACACTGCGTTTCTCCCAGCTGAGTGGAACAGATAGAGCCGCGTGCCGTCTATTGGTGTTGCTGCTGCTGCTCACTGGGACAGAAACTAGACCAGGGACATGAGGAGACACACAGACAGACAAAGGACAGGCTTAGATTAGATTCAGGTCTAATCACACATTCACCGCAAGTACCAATAAGAAACACCATCAATGTTTAAATAAAAAGATTATATATGATGGATGAAAATCAAACATCAGTCAAAGATCCCTGTTCATCTTGTGGGTGGAACACTGACATACTGTGGCGCTGTTGTGCTCTGGATATCATGAGTTTTATAGAACTTGCACACTACACTTCCTGCTTGATAGGTCAGTAGAAATAGAAAACAAGACAAATTGCTACACCCCCAACTACCACCACCACCAACAACACTAAACACACACATACACACACACATTAAGGTTATCACTTCATGCCGCTGATCAGCGGTGTGTGTGTTTGTATAAGCAACTTATCTAGGAGTCATTCCGGTTGGTTTTTTTCTGTGAAATTAGGTATAAAATACACCTGTCTCTCCGAGCAGCATTCCAGACAAATGAAAGTAGACAAAAGCTGGTAGAGTGAAGGCCTGTCTGTCTTGGACCTCCCTAACGAGGTGGTTCTCATGCAGCTGGGTGTCGGCTGGCTAAACTCTACAATTTTACAGAAATAGTATGAAACACCCAAAGTATGAAAATTCTATCATTAATTACATATTGTTCCAAACACACAAGCTGGTTTTTATCTACAGAACACAATTTGAGATATTTTTGTCATCTAAAGCCTTTTGAATTCTCCCATTGACTGCAAAATAATTATTAGGTTGAAAGGACAGAAACGTACAAAAAAGATCAATGAAATGGTCCATCAGCAGTTCAGCTGTAATTCGAGCTACGAGAATGCTTCCTTTGTGCAAAGATAACAAAAATAACCATTTGCCTCTTTACTGCGTAAACACTATGTGGCGCAGTCGCTGATCCGCATCCGACGCAATGATTTTGTACATATGCACCGTGCCTTGCTTACATGCTGTATAAAATCACTATTTTAAAAGACCAAACCAAACACAATGAATGAAGCTTTTGATAGCTTTTATACAGGATGTTGTGTTTTCGTGGCATTTGTAAATTTACTACTGAACCGATGATGTCATCCAAATTGCTTCGTCAATCATCTTTGTACTTTTCTAGCATATGAACGATGCAATTCCCTTGCTGTCTTTGGGAGGATCAGAGAGCCCTCAGAATTTTACCTAAAATTGTCTTACAGGTTTGGAACAACATAACAGTGAGAAATTAATGATTGAACAATCATCGAGCTTCAAATTACATATTTTATTATAAGCTGAAATTTATTTGAAAAAGGAAAAATGAATATACAAATTAAGCAAATATTACTAACAGAAACTTTTATTAATGTTTTGCTAAGCTAAGTTAGGTGTGAGAGAGAGCGAGTGTGTGTGTGTGTGTGTGTAAAACCAGAGAATGCGAGTCACGTGACTCAGCGCTCCCCTGGTTGAGGAAATCCCTGTCCTCCTCTGCTGTAGGTTGCTGGGAAAGTTGTGATTAAACAAATGGCTAAAAACAATGAGAGGGGACTAAAGAAAACCATATAAAAGCTTTACGAGTTTTTTAGAAGAGGAAAGCCGAAGGATCACACCCAACGCGCACGCACACGCACCATGAATGTGACCATCAGGGAGTAGACAGGACAGAAGTCTGACCGGTCACTCAGTGGAATGTTTTCAGCAGCACAACAAAATACACCGGCTGAGACTTTCACATAAGACAGTTAACAGTGGCTTGTTTTTCAGGAAACGGACAAACGCTTAATTCAGCAATTTCTCACAATGACAACTTTAAAAAGTTGAAAAATCAGACATTTTAAGACATTTTACTAGCACAGTCTCTGCAGCATAGACCCACGTCGAGCAGTGTTGCCAGATTAGGTGTGTTTTAAACAAATTCAGGTTAAAAAAAAAGGCATTGGATTGGTTGATAACATTTGACTGGTGTTTTATTATACTTTTTTTTTCAGATGGGTGGATTGCAACACCCAATTTACCTAAAAGGGTTCATATTAAAAAGGTAAACCATGACGCAACATATATGTATATACTCTATCAGCTCAGGATCTTTCGAAGAAATATCTCGCGTTTGTGATTGGATCACAGCAACTTTTGTTGGACAACAATGACGACATGGTGCAAACAGAAACATCGGCTACCGCATTACTGTCTGGAGGGTAAAATCTGATCAAGTACGTAAGGGGGAGCAAGACTGAAGGACAGCCATGTACAGGGTTTTAGAATGAACGAGATGCCCTGAAGTACACAGCAGGCACCATGACATCACCTCACATCACACCCATTATCATCTCATCTTACATTTGGCTATTTAAAGACAGACTCCAAAGGATAGACGCTCAATTCTTTTCTGTTTGTCATGGACGAGATATAAACGGTTTATCAAGACCAGCATAAGCTAAACACACACACACATACACACACTTATACATACACATACATATATACATTAACACACACACACACACACACACACACACACACACACACACACACACACACACACACACACACACACACACAC
>JAOTRA010067257.1:0-14815 GCA_026260255.1 Pseudolaguvia tuberculata | reverse complement strand
GTAGAACGACATAGTCCCCAGTCGGTGTACTTTCTAGCACTCCTTCTATGGACCCTAAGAAGGCCGGGTATTCTGCATTGCCATTTGGCCCATAGGCACAAACAACAGTGAAAAAGCTATCCCCAACCCGAAGGCGTAGATTTATTTGTCACATGTGTAAAACATGTATTGTTGATAAACATACCATTATTCATTATCATTGTAAGCATTATTCATCCAAAATTCATCTGCAAAAAACATCTAACGTGACAGAGTCACATTTTAATAGCTACAGTTTACTTATCAGCATCACACTACAACAGTTGTACATAAACTATACCTACCAGGAAATGTTGTAATTTGTAAAGTAAGTACAGTGCAAGCATTTGAAAGACACTCTTATCTAGAGTGACTTACAACTGATCAATTGCTGTAATTGACCCCAAATTGGGAATAAAGTGGCAATAAGATGAATGAATGACAAATTTATATAACTCTCCCTCTGTCTCTCTCTCCCTGTCTCTCTCTATGTTTCTCTCTCTCTCACTCTCCCAATGTCCTCTCTATATCTCTCTAAATGTCATTGCTTTTATAAAATGTGACCGGTGTAAATAAAAGTGGTGTAAAAAGTAAAAAAAAGGCTCTTTATGGTGGACAGCCAGATCTCGTGGTTGACCTGAACGATCTAGAAGGATGAGTACAGATGGCAGTTTGGATGATCTGGCAGCATGCAGCTTTTCAGTGACTGTCAAGAGGGCAGTCTCTGTAGAGTGAGCTGTTTTGAAGCCAGACTGGTTGGGGTCTTCAATGTTGTTCTGTGTGAGGAGGAGAGACAGTTGATTATAAACAGCACATTCAAGTAGTTTGGAAAGAAAAGAGAGAATTCATACCGGTCTGTTGATGTCAGAGAGATCCAGTGTTGCCTTCTTCAGGATTAGTAACAAGTGCCCTCTTGAAAGTCATTGGTACTTGACCTGAAGTTAAGGAACCATTGATTATTGAAGAGATAAAAGGCAGAAGATCAGGAGAGTTGGGCTGCTGCATTCTCAAGAGTATTGTGTCCAGTGGACCCATCAGAACAATAGTGATACAGAATCCCTGGAGCAGCAAAAGTTAAGGGTCTCACTCAAGAACCCCATGCTTCCAGTGGACTAAAATAATATGAGTAACAGTGGAATGGGGGAAAAATCTACAGCACATATGTCAAAGTCAATTAATTATCTACAGTTACAGTTACAGTTTAGCATTTGGCAGATGCTCTTATCCAGAGCCACTTACATTTGGTCTCCTTTTTACAAAAGAGCAATTGCCCACAGTGGTTGCTTGGTGGAAGTGGTATTTGAACCCTGGTCTCTCTGGTGCTAGTCCAACATTAGTACCTTTCTGGTACTACTCTAAAACCTTAACAACTAGGCTACCACTCCCCCTGCACACACTAACACTACATTCCCCACAATGCAACAGTAGTCCACAAACTCACTGCAGGCCGGGCATCAAACGGGTCTCTGATTCATTATTCATCAGCAGTCAGTAAAATTGTATCTTCTAACAGAAACCTCACTTTTCTAACTGTTTTTAGACCCACATCTCCATACAACCCTGTCAGTTTTCTTCTTGGGAACAACTTTCATGTCTTTTGTACAGGTTTTACACTTTTTTCACCAAAGGTCTGATTTCCATAAGAAAAACTGGAACAGAAGGTATGGATTTGATAAATAATCATAGAGCATAGATCTTAAAGCAGCACTACAATGCAGTTTCACTTTATAATGCATGCAATTTCATTTAATTTACATTTTTTACTATTTGCCTATTGAAAATGTTTTTACTTGAAATTACTGACAGAGCCATAAGAAAATATTACTTTATTCATTAAATCATTAAATAACATACACTGTGTCTTGGTTCAATAGGCTATGTGTAATTTCAATATGTTTTAATAAACATTGAACAAGTCTATCCCTCAGCTTGCTAAAAATTTGTTTTTTTGAACCTCTGTGATATTTGATTTTGGCTTTGACATCTACAGTATTTAAATTAACGGAAATATATACTTTAAATTGGGCAGCGTGGTGGCACAGGCACAGTCGCCTCACAACAAGAAGATCCCAAGTTCGATTCCCAGGCCTGGGATCTTTCTGTACGGATTTTGCATGTTCTCCCCGCGCTTGCGTGGGTTTCGTCCGGGTACTCCGGTTTGCTCCCACAGTCCAAAAACGTGCAGATTAAGTCAGTTGGTGATTCTAAATTGCCCATAGGAGTGAATGTGTGTGAGTGGTTATTTGTCTATGTGTTGCCCTGCAATGGATTGGCGACCAGTCCAGGGTGTACTCCCGCCTCTGGCCCTATGTGAGCTGGGATAGGCACCAGCAGACCCCGTGACCCCGAATTAGGGAATAAAGGGATAAGAAGATGAATGAATGAATGAATGAATATTCTTTAAATTAATATAAGAGTAAAACAGTTTATTATACTATTCAACTGTGAAACACATTCATTTTAATTAAATAAAGCTGTATGTTGCCTATATTAGAGTGCAGGATGATGGATATGTTCAGCGGTCTTTGGAGGATGGTGGACATTTATTTCAGGAAGTAAACAACAGAATGTAAGGTCAGTATTGTAGCGATTTAGGCACACTGTAAACCTGAATGCTGTAACTAATTAATTGAACTGAGTTGTATTAACTTAAATAAATACAATTGGTTTATATTAATTAACTTTTATGAGTATTTAGAACTTTTTCCTATTTATGAATTTGTAAAAATTAAACCTTTCAAGTAAGTTGAAAAATTTTACTGTTTTAATTTACACAAAATTTACACTCTTTGAAGTTTTATTAACTCAAAATCTTTCAGCCTTGTGATTTTACGTATAACGTCATCCAGGTTCACGTAAACTGTTTTTCCCACGCTCATGACTCGTTTGTTCTTTCCAAGATTGGACTGGGTATTTATGGCCAATACCTTACCAATCTGCCTAATGTACATGTTTTTGGACAGTGGGAAGAAACCGAAGTACCCGGGGGAAACACACACAAGCGCGGGCAGAACGCTCCCGGCACCGTTACCATAAAATTAAATATAAAATAATCGTACATTTAATTTCTTCAAAGAATATCACTGACACTCAGGATTCTAACACTTCCAGCCAAATGTATATTGTATACACGTGGTGTTGTAGTGGTTAGCATGCTCACCTCACAACAAGAAGGTCCCTGGTTCGATTCCCGGGTCTGGGGTCTTTCTGTGCGGAATTTGCATGTTCTCCCTTCACTAAAAATAAACAGTAACATTTTTCAACTTACTTGAAAAGTAAAATATTTACAAACTCATAAATAGAAAAAAAGCTCTAAATACTCGTAAAAGTTAATTAATATAAACCAATTGTAATTAAAACTGATTACTGGTCAAGTGCTTCCTGTCTTCCATTGATTGGGCGTGGGCTCCCTATATAAGGAGTAGGTTTTCTGGAGAGCATTGCGAAGTATTGTTGCCCTAGGCCTATACCAAGTGTTGTGACTTTAAGTATTTACGGCTTGACTTTTTGGATTATAGACCTTTTGGAGTTTTGGATTTGGACTCTCTTTTGGATTACCCCTCGTATATTAGCTGCATTGATTCTTCCCGTTTCCCTTCCTTCATTAAAGCTCCTGTCTGCTGTATCATGGATCCGGCTGATTCTTACACGCTCTCGCCAACTAATTTGTCACACTTCCTGCTCTTGCATTTGGAACACGTTCACAACTATCCACATTGTGTATTGACTGTTTACCTAACATTTAATCTGCCTGTGTGTAATCTGTGTGGAACTAAATAAAACACGTTGCTGCATCACTGATCTGTCTTTGCTGAAGTCGTCACAAATGTCACCTGATAATATATGTGTCTTAAACTAATTCATAATAAATTAATAATTGTTACGGAAGAGTACTACACGTTAGGCAAAATACTTAATATACAGGTTTTTATTGGGAGGATGTACGTGGAGAAATTAAACAGACGAGAACTGTGTGTAAACAAAACAGGAAGTACAAGGGGGTGTGACCAGTTCTGACAGAAGTGCAGCGTGCGTAAACCCTCCTGGGATGAGTGCTTAAATCCTTCGGGGAGAGGAGTGATCAGATGTAGGGGAGAGGAATGATCAGATGTAAGAGAGGGAAGTGATCAGACACGGTGGGTAGGACAGGAACTGGTGAAGCTTCTCGGAGAGCTGTAAAGAACAGAGACAGAGGTTAGTTGCGCTGATATACTGACGCGGTTCGGCTGGCACTGAGCGTAGATAAGTCCGTTCATGTATTAACGAGCCTGGACATCGACTGGGTTGAGAGGAGCGTTTAAGTAGGGGGATAGATGAAGGTGGAAATGAGGAACAGTGCGGGTAATTAGAATTCCGGAGATTGCGAACGAGGCGGTGATTGTATACCAGAACCGGTCCGATCTGTGACAATTCATCTTCTTACCCGCTTATTCCCTAATTAGGGGTCACAGGGCTTTTCTGAAGACTATCCCAGCGCACATAGGGCGACAGGCAGGGGTAAACCCTGGACAGGTCACCAGTCTGTCGCAGGGCACACGTAGATGAATAACCTCTCACACACACATTCACTCCTATAAGCAATTTAGAATTACCAATAAACCTAATATACATGTTTTTGGACTGTAAGAGGAAACCAGAGTACCCGGAGGAAACTCACGCAAGTACGGTGAGAACATGCAAACTCTGCACAGAAAGATCCTCGGCTGGAAATTGAACCTGGGATCTTCTTGTTGTAATAGAAACATGCCACTATGTCAATGCACCACCATCATAATAAATTAAGTAAATAAAATGTTGTCTTACTTTTGTTCCTTTGACTTTTTTCCTATTACAAAAAGAAATAATAAAATCAGTTTTAATAAAATCTATCTAAATGTTAAAGATAAGAAACGTTATATTATGGCTAAAAAGTAGAGAGATAGACTCACTCTGTCTGCCATAGGAACAACAGACCATACAGCAGCAGATAGTGGAAAACACAGCACATCCTGCCAAGGCCACCAGCATGTGTTCATAACCTGAGGAAACAAACATTAGATCTCTAGAAGTGCAGATTTCATTAATAGCCAGTAGATCTCAAAATGAAATATAACTAAGGCTGATTAATAGTCCTGGTAGTGAACATAAAGAATTTTATTCCTAGTTGACAAAAATGAAGCCTGGTGTGGGACCTTAATGTTTGCTATTGACCACTGTACGCCCAGATAAAGTGAATGAGGTTAGAATTTCACTCCTGTGCAGGTTTTCCTCCCAAGACTGCCTTCTATCTTATCGTTGTTCTCAGAGCTAGAGAAAATTGTAACAGTCAGTGAGCATTAGTGACATCAGAAGGCCTGTAGCACAGGTCTTTGTTCAACTTATCCTATATAATCAGACTGTCTGAGTTTGTTAATTTAAAGTGTTTTTATTATAATAGTATGACTGAAGGAGAATTCTCACTTGCACACACAGGATGGAACTGGTTCCATGAACCATCAGACCTGCAAATGTATTCCCGTGCTCCGAGTAGCACGTAAGCGGAGGGACACTGTACTGTGCAGATGGTGATATTGCTGCTATAACAGTGCACACTGCCACCTTCTGGCACAGACAAACCTTTACACAACATACCTAGAATGATAAAGATGATTACATTGAATTTAAAGATTGATCAGTTAAATGAATCAAAATTAATTTACAAGCAATAGAGAGAATCCAAATAACTTTCAATTTAAACTATGTAGTACCTGTGCAGTTTGGGGTGATGTGTGTCCACTGTCCAGTGTGATCACACTGAGTTGTGCGTGAACCTCTTAGCTCAAAGCCATCTTCACAGCTGAACTCACATGTAGAGTTGTAGCTGTTTGTACCAAGAGGATGACTGCACTTCATTGTTAAATCACTGAGCACAGTGGCAATTGGAGGGCATTGAACAACTGTAATATAAATATAGAAAATACTGTATAACAAAAGTAATGACACATTAGTTTTTCACAGCCATTTGTGTTTATTTTGTACATCCTATTCTAGATGTCATTCTTACTCTTTCTCTATAATAATCTCCGCACTGTTTTTACTAGATTGTGTCATGTGACTGTTTCAATTACTCCAAAAGTACTCCAAAAATATCAAGAAAACTGTATGTTTTCATGGAGATCAGGGAATTTGTGCCCAGTGACATTGTAATGCAGAAACAGAGTCTCTTAGTTCCAGTGAGTAAAGAATGTAAAACTAGATGACTTACCATGTCACCATAGATTTACACACCATAAATTTACAGACCATAGATTTACAGACCATAGATATAATGGTCTATTAATTTTTCCACATAAAGTAAAAGATATATGTTATGTTGAATTTATTATAGAAATCAGTGTAGTAATTTTTTTTTGTAGAAATAACACAACAAAGTAACTCAACTTATATTGGAATAATTACTGTATTTACCACAGTATTTTGCTATAAATTCTATAGTAACATTATTCTATGCTATAGTGTTATATGTGCTATAGTATTGTAGAGTTGTTGGTCTTCTGGAAATGTTTTATGTACTGTAATTTATATAACAAGGATCAGACATACAACTAAGCTCACATTCATTATTTTAACAGTTTCCTCACTTCCACTTTCCTTCTATAATAGTCAGAACTGTGTACAGCCCCAAAAATCCTGCTGTTATTGAGTTAATTTATTGTATTATTTGTCTGGTGTTTCTGTAAGGATATGCTTTTCTGTGAAGATGTTAAACTCAGATTCGATTTAAAAGGTCTGTTCAGTTTGTAGTATCAGTAAATGAACGAAATAAACAGTGTTTAAACACTCATGAAGACACACACACCACACATACACAAATACACACAACCTTACCGTCATCACATAAGGCATGCTTCTGTTTGCTACACTTTTCATCATTCCACTTGCCATTGTCTTTCCCATTTTTTATGTATATTTCCACGCAGTCCTCATCTTGTTTTTTGTTATTAGGTTCATTGTCAGCCCAATAGCCACTAGACTCCAACACCATTGCTGTCCCCTGCCAAGTCCAAACACCCGCAGTCTTCCGGAGTCCAATCCAGTAGTAGGTTTTCAGATGAGGAAGATTATATTTCAGGTAGTGGTTGTGTTGATCGTTTTGAATAACCATCAGCTGCTTGGATTGATTTTCACACCATGCTTTAGCCTCCGTCCAGGTCATCGTCTGGTTGGAATATGTATAAGGCCAGCTCGTGACAAGAACTATTAAATGAAATTAACCATACACATATGGTTAATTTAAAGATATGGAATGTTTGAAAATGTTTTAAAATTAACCCCTTAATACTCTTTCTGAACATTCTAAAAATAAGATAAAACAATTTATTTTGAAATAGTACAAAATCTGTAGCTGACTGTTTGAATGGTGAAAGAAATTCTATTTAATAAATAACTTACCAGATGTTAAAATGAGATACAGTTGAGTTTGTGCACAACGATTTAAGGTTAACATCAGACTTCCAGCCTAAATATCAGAAGTGTTTAATAGTTTAAGACTGTGTTTAAAAAATAATCCATTATGATATGTATAACTAAACAAATACATACCATTTACCATATAATCTTCTGCCTCCTGTAATCCTTCACTAACTCTCTCTCTCTCTCTCTCTCTCTCTCTCTCTCTCTCTCTCTCTCTCTCTCTCTCTCTCTCCCCTTTGCTTCACTCTGTCTGTTTCAGTCTCTCTTTAACTACACTCTGCCTCTCTCTCTGTTTTTGACTGCAGTCCTCTTTGTCAGGTCTTTTTCCCGGGTAGACTGGCAGCTTATGATAAATTGCAGGATATGCCATTTTATACATGATCACAATGTAACCATTATAACCCCCCATGACCCCTGGGGTAATTGCTAATCTCTAGCATAGGATGTCCTGTCATTTTATGGTACTTAATGTAAAAACAAACAATGCTGTTCCTACTGTACTGGTGAATCAGCAAGTTAGTGATATCTAAAGATTATACATTAATTGTACTTATAAGTTGGGTCTTCATACAGCAGATCTGGAGAGTTTTTTCCTTCTTTCTTGTTCTCTTAATTGTTCTCTACAGTGAATGAACTGCCTTACCTTGCGCTATACTCTAGAAAACCGCAACATCTTACAGTTTGGCAGACACTCTTATCCAATTTTGGGTTAAGGGCCTTCCTCAAGAGTCCACAGTGATTGCTTGGTGGAGGTGGGATTCGAACCCAGGTCTTTCTGGTATTAGTCCAATACCTTAACCACTAGGCTACCACTTCCCTCACATCTTCAGATACCTTCAACTGTTCTTCCTGTTTCTTCTTCAGTGTCTCTAAACCTTCTTTATCTTCCCTTTGCCTCTGTTTTATTTACACACACATGTGGATTCTGTCTTGCTCTCCCTGACTTTCTGTCCTCTTCTTACCAGGTCAAACCGCCTCTGTCTGCTCTCGCTCCAGATCACAATATTATCTACAAAGATCATTGTATAAGAAGATTATCGTGCTGCTCTCATACATGTCCTGCACCAATCTTATATTGACAAGCTCACTCAGCTTTCCTGACTTACTCATACAATAGCATAGCTCTTCTCTCACAACCTGTCATATAGTTTATCAATATCAACAAAGACACAATGCAGCTTTCCTGGCTTTTTAAGCAGTCTATACTGTACATATATGCATCAGCATCATTTATTTAATTTATTCTTCTTCTTCTTCTCCTTTCGGCTGCTTCCGTTAGGGGTCGCCACAGCCGATCACTCTTCTCCACACTACCTTGTCCGCTACATCTGTCTCTTTCACCAAAACTACCTGCATATCTTGATTCACCACATCCATAAACCTCCTCTTTGGTCTTCCTCTTTTCCTCCTGCCCGGGACCATCCTCAGCATTCTCCTACCAATATACTGCATGTCCCTCCTCTGCACATGTCCAAACCATCTCAACCTAGCCTCCCTCACCTTGTATCCAAAACATCCTACATGCGCCGTCCCAAATCAGGGAATAAGCGGGTAATGAATGAATGAGTTTCAAGTATCCATAGATTTCCAAGGGGTTTATTCCAACCAGGACAGATCAGACCTAAAGACTAATTAGCAGCAAGGATCACTCAGGAATCCCAGGGAGTAGCTTAATACTTTAGCTGAAAATGCATATCAGTTGCGAGGACACTGGCACCAAAACACATCATGTACATGAACACCCAAGAAAGAATATTGATTAAAAGCTTAGAGTGTGTCTGACTCTCAAACAAAAATAAAAAATAAAAGTGGCACTGGTATTCAACAGCCAACACCAAACTAGGAAATATCTGTTGAATATTACAGCTTAACATCAGTAAGTATAAAGTAAAATAGGAGTAATCCTGATTGACAGCAAAACTAAAATGAATGAACAAATGTTTATAATTGTAATAATCCATGTTATATTCTTGGGAGACTGGTTGCATCCAACTAAGGACAGGTTGTGTTAACAGGTTGTTTTGAGTCATTACTCTTTAGGGACTAAATATATTATTTTACTCTTTAATCTGATATGGAAACATTTTCACAGCTTTTACAAAAACACTTTACCAGCACTGATAACACAGTGGTCAGGGTCAGAAGTTTTCACTGAGTGACCTGGTCATCAAAACACAGTCAATCAATGTGTTTACAGTTTTTGGCTCAAGGACATGTGACACAGGAAACAGAACAATAAAGAAACATACATTCTCTTTGCTTCACTGGGCAAAAAAGTCAGTACTGTGATCCTGTCTACACAACATTAACTTTCCTCTCATTATTCATTTATTTTTCTCATGTTACAGGTCAAATACGTCTGTCTTTAACGAATATTTGTGGCATTGTGTCAAATTCTTTAAGTCTCATAGAGTTAGAGTCAGTTTTACCTGTGTAAAATGAGGAATGAGGAAGTGCAGGAAAGTATAAGAAGAAAGAGGTTGGCGAAACAGAATTTGAATCAGCAGAGAGATGAGAAAAATAGGCAGGAGTATAAGGAGATGAGGCAGCAGGTGAAGAGGGAGGTGGCAAAAGCTAAGGAAAAGGCCTATGAGGAGCTGTATGAGAAGTTGGACACTAAGGAAGGAAAAAAGTACCGGTTGGCCAGGCAGAGAGACAGAGATGGAAAGGATGTACTTCAAGTTAGAGCGATACAGAGGATACAGATGGAAATGTGTTGGCTAGTGAGGAAAGAGTGTTGAGAAGGTAGAGAGAGTATTTTGAGAGTAATTTGTGGTATTGTATGAGGAAGTCAGCATAGAAGAATATGAGGGTGGTGCAGGACATGTATAAGGACAGTGTGACAGCAGTGAGGTGTTCAGTAGGAATGTCTGACTGGTTCAAAGTGAAGGTGGGATTGCATCAAGGATCAGCTCTGAGCGCTTTCTTGTTTGCAGTGGTGATGGACAGGTTGACAGATGAGGTCAGGCAGGAGTCTCCATGGACGATGATGTTTGCGGATGGTATTATGATTTGTGGTGAGAATAGGGAGCAGATTGAGAAGAATCTGGAAAGGTGGAGTGATTTGTGATAGACCAGTTTTGGCAAGAGTGAAAGGAAAAGTTTATAGGACTGGAGTGAGACCTACAATGTTGTACGGTTTAGAGACAGTGGCTTTGTGAAAAAGACACGAGAAGGAACTGGAGGTGGCAGAGTTGAAGAAAGTTGAAGATTTTCATTAGGAGTGACAAGGATAGACAGGATTAGAAATTAGTTTATTAGAGTGATGGCGCACATAGGATGTTTCGAAGACAAGGTGAGGGAGGCTAGGTTGGAATGGTTTGGACATGTGGTGCGGAAGGACATGTTGTATATTGGCATAAGAATGCTGAGGATGGAGGTGCCTGACAAAAGGAAAAAAGGATGACCAAGGAAAAGGTTTATGGATGTGGTGAGGGAAGATATGCAGGTAATTGAGGTAAAAGAGGCAGATGTAGAGGACAGGGTATTTTGGAGAAGAGCGATCCACTGAGGTGACCTCTAAGGAAAGCAGCCGAAAGGAGAAAAAGTCATGGCAAAGGGTAAGATTTCATTCATTATTCTTTATTGAATATATTTATAAATACAAATAATATAATGGTGAAAATATATTTACAGTATCTAACATTAAACTTTCTGAAAAATACAAACACAATAAATATAATTTATTTAATAAATAACTTAATAAATACTTCCATTGGAAAGAAGACAGTATGTATGCAGTTATATTAAAATATTGATCTATTCAAAATGTTTTTACAGAGATCTGAGGATCAACCTCAGACCTGATGATCTGGGTTCCGTCTCACTCTAACACTACTTCAGCTCTTAAAGGAGTCACTGCTGCTGCTTAAAGGATAGTTCTGCATAGCTAGCTTTAAGGTTGGTGTAAGAGTGCTGTGCATCTACCACACAAATACCCGGCTGTAAAACAGTCTAAAGTCTGGACTACAGAACAGTCTAAAGTATTTGTCATTATTCACAACTGAGAGCATTATACAACTGATTCCACAGTTTCATACAATGTATTTAAGAATCTACATCTATAATTAGATTGCAGACGCTCTGTGAGACTGCCGACTCTTAAGTGTTACTGAAGTAGAGTGCCGCACCAAGAGAGGTCTGTATAAAGAAATTAAAAAAATATTTGTTTATTTATTGGATTAAAAAAACAAGTTAGTACAGTATAAAGACTCAAAACTCACCAAAATATAGTTTCTGTTCCTTTATGTCTATAGCAGACTGTCAATGCTACTTTTGTAACATTGATGTGGTGACACATCAATGTCCGAGTTACTGTGAATTAAAAAAAAACAACCCAACCACACACAAAAACAAGTCAGCATCAGGAAGCAAATGACAGCTTTGAGATCAATAAAGATAACCAGCATGAAATCAAGTTTGAAAGTAATCATATTCTTACCTAAGGTCAAAGTTGTTAGCTGTAATTAAATAAAGAGAAACATACGCATAAACATACGCAGTAGTTTAAAATATTTATAAGAACAGATGTTTAATATCAGTGAAAAAAGCTTTGCCTTTAATATAAGAATTTGTAGAGGAAGATTAAGAGCAGGAACATAAATTAATTATTTCTTTTTACCTTTCAACTTTCTGAGTCTTCTTGATATCCAGAAAACTAAAGCAAGACCTGAAAATGCTGCAGCACCTCCTACGCCCACAGTTAGAGCAGAAAACGAAGATGTGTTGAAGGAAACAGCTGGTGGAAAGGAGATAATGAAAAGCAAAACAGGAAGTGAATATAACATTTCTAGACTCAATTTAACTCTTTCATTCCAACCTATTCTTGTTTTAGACTTTGACTTATGTATGAATATAATTTTTACCATATTTGTATCTAATATTTCTATGTTAGGTTCTGTTTGGTTGCTACCTTGACACACAGGCACTTCTCCAGTCCAGTTGCCATTATGATCACAGTACAACATCAGGTGTCCATGAAGCTCATAGCCATCAAGGCAGCTAAAGAAACAAGAAGTGCTGATGACAGCTTCTTCTGAAGAACAGTTGATTAAGCCATTATTTGGCTCCTGGAGGTCAGGGCATCTCACTGCTGTGTATAAGATTGTGTACAAATTCATCACATAGATAGATTTTGTTATAAGTACTAAACATACAAGTACCTAAATACCTAAATATTAAACAGTTTATAGAGTGCTTAGGCCAATTAATTGGCATGATATTGTACCTGTGCAGCTGGGAGGATTTGTGCTCCATTCTCCTGTCTCTGTACACTCTGTGTTTGATGCCCCGTTCAGTATAAAGCCCTCACTACTACAGGTAAAGCTGCATATAGAACCTTTACTGAGAGTCTGGTCTGTACAGGACACACTGCCGTCCTGTGGAGTCTGGAGATCAGGACACTGAATTGCTACAGATTAAAGATAAATAGGTTTTGATTTACTTCACTGTGTTTAATGTATTATGCGAATGTAAATGTCCATTCATTCATTCATTCATTCATTCATTAAACAATGAAATTAAATGTTTGATTTCTTTTCCTTACCTTGACAGATTGGTGTCTCTTGATTCCATTGAGCAGCTGCAGTGCATGTGAGCTCTGAAACGCCCAGCAGTCGAAACCCTGCATTACAGCTGAACGTGCACCTGCTGCCATAACTATCACCACTGCAGCTCATTTTCCCTTCCATTAGTTCGCCCAGGCTCGGACAGCGGATTGCTGTAATGTACACATAGAAATGATGCAGTTGCTCTATTGTACACACTTATTAAAAACATGGCAATATGCAAGATTTATCATACATGCATGCAGTAAGTAAAATAACAGGCATAAACACACTATGTGTGTTCGCATTTTTACTGCTTTACAGAAGTCTAGTGGAATATCTATTATAATTTAAGAATTCCCCTGCTAAAGTACAACACATAATTAATCGGCAGTTAATAACCTTAATATACTATAGGAGTGGGTAAATCCTCAAGCTGTGCTATAATCTGTTGGTTTGATTTTGTACCTGTGCAGCTCGGAGGGGGTGTGCTCCATTCCCCTGTCTCTGTACACTCTATGTTTGATGCCCCGTTCAGTATAAAGCCCTCACTACTACAGGTAAAGCTGCATATAGAACCTTTACTGAGAGTCTGGTCTGTACAGGACACACTGCCGTCCTGTGGAGTCTGCAGATCAGGACACTGAATTGCTATAGATTAAAGATAAATAGGTTTTGAGTTACTTCACTGTGTTTAATGTCTTATGTGAATGTAAATGTTTATTCATTCATTATTTCATTCATTCATTCATTCAACAATTAAATTAAATGTTTGATTACTGTTCCTGACCATGACAGGTTGGTGTCTCCTGGTTCCATTGAGCAGCTGCAGTGCATGTGAGCTCTGACACGCCCATCAGTCGAAACCCTGCATTACAGCTGAACGTACATCTGCTGCCATAACTATCACCACTACAGCTCATTTTCCCATCCATTAGTTCACCCGGGGTCGGACAACGGACTGCTGTAATATACATGTAAAAGTTATTTGGTTGCTCTATTGTACACACAGTAAAACACTAGTAGTGTCTTCTCTGTCTGGAGGTTAAACTCATCATAACTCCAGTTGCATGACATTTAAACTTATAGCACAGGAAGTGTTGTAGTTTTAGCATTAGGATGCAGTGTTCCTCTCTTCTCACCTTCGCATGTGGGCTGGGAGTCATTCCACCAAGCAGATTCAGTGCACATCAAAATAGTGTGGCTGGAACCTTTGAGTCTATACCCTTCTTCACAACTAAATTCACAGGAAGACTGATAGCTGAAGGCTTCTAATGGATGACTGCATTGTACATCTCCATGCAGTGGCGTATTCACTCCTATGCATTGGACTACTACGACACAAAGACCAAAATAGTACAGATTATTTAGTGCACTCCTGTAGTTTTCTGTGGCAGACACAGGATGTTTACATCTACATGTTACATTTACACTTACATTTACATATTGGGGGTTTGTTGGACCATGCTCGGGTACCACCACACTGTGTTGTTTTTGCACCAACTAGTTGGTAGCCTTTATCGCAGGAATACTGGCAGTCCGATTTGTATGAGAAATTTCCAATAGGGTGATGGCACTGGACGCTGCCATTCTCAGGATCAGAGATGTCTTTTGCTTCACATTGAACAACTGAAAATCAAACAGCAATTATGCCAGTTCTAAAACATTAACTAGTATGTGAGTTCCAACGTAGCCAAACTATCGACACGGTATTGAATTGATGTCCTATCAATCTAGTCAATGCCGATAGATAGATAGATAGATAGATAGATAGATAGATAGATAGATAGATAGATAGATAGATAGATAGATAGATAGAT
>JAOTRA010067249.1:0-14815 GCA_026260255.1 Pseudolaguvia tuberculata | reverse complement strand
TATAATAGGGGAATAAATTGTTGCAGAAAAAACTGGGTGTAATTTATATGGTTTAAAGGGCATTTATTTTTTACTCTATGTAGGTGTTACGGGAGGGAGGGAGAGAGAGAGAGAGATAGAAAGAAAGAAAGAAAGAAAGAAACAGAGGAGGAGAGAGCGAGCGAGCGCGAGCGAGCGTTAGGAGGCGGAGGCGTCACCACGGGTTTTTAGAAACACTGCGCCATTGAGAAGAGACGGAGACAGGCGTATTATGAAAAAAATATTAGTTTCATACGTAACAATAAAGAAAACTGTCCTATAATGAGGACACACAGAGACAAAGGTCCGAACCTGGTGCGTTTAGAGTATAACAGATAAAAAAACAACATGGCTGAGTAATGCTAGTTTCTTACGCCGCTAGCTTTCAACACTGCTGTTTTCAGCTAGCTATTCTGTCACTGGCGGCCTAATAAAATACAATTAAAAATAGATTTATCGTAAAATCTGCAAGATTAAAAAAATCAAGAAGACGTATATTTGTTTTGAATATCTGACATGTTCGGCTGTTCTGGCTCGGAGCCGCTTACAGCAAGCATGGAGACACCGGCTAGGACAGCAGCGAACACAGCCGACTTCACCGTGGATAACGTAGAGAAGGTGAGGAAAGGACATCCGTCTGTTTATTCATGATTATCCGTAAACACACATAATATAAAAGAGAGGAAAAAATCGATTCTACATTTTTTCTCTCTGCAGTCCCTGTTACGCATTATAACGCGTTATAAACCTTGTTTTATAGACTGCTTATCGATTGGATCCGGTGTAATCCGCCGTGTCTCGTTTAAGTCTCTTCTAAACATCTTTTATCCGCTTTCTTAAAATATATTTTGAAAAATATCTATAAATATATTAGTTTTCTTTTTTTTTTTTTTACTTTTGTTTCAGCTCTTTCCAAATGAAATGCTGAAAAAATTTGGCGCTAACCGACAGTTCATTCATTCATTCATTCATTCATTCATTCATTCATTCATTCATTCATTCATTCATTCATTCTTCTGTCCTGCTTATTCCCGCCGCGTGATCCCTATTCTGGGTCACAGGGGTCTGCTGAAACCTGTCCCAGCACACATAGGGCGAGAGACAGGAGTACACACTGGACAGGTCACCAGTCCGTTGCAGGGCCACACAGACGAACAACCAAACACACACACACATCAACCAATCAACCTAATGTACATGTTTTTGGACTGTGGGAGGAAACTGGAGTACCCAGAGAAAACCTACTGAAAGAACATGCAAAGTCCTCACAGAAAGATCCCCAGCCAGGGAGTCGAACCCGAGACCTTCTTATTTTGAGGTGACCATGCTAACCACTACGCCCCGCGCCGCCCCCTGAAAGGTTATATTTACTTAAAATAAAAAAATAAAGTATTATTAGCTATTGCATCGACCTTATAAATAAAACCATTTATTATGTATTCATTCATTCATATTCTTACTCGCTTATTCCTTAATTCGGGGCCACGGGGGTCTGCTGGAGCCTATCTCAGCTCACACAGGGAGAGAGACTGGTTCACCCTGTACGGGTCACCAGCGTGGGGAGAACATGCAAACTCTGCACAGAAAGACCCCCAGCCCGGGAATTGAACCTAGGACCTTCTTGTTGTGAGGCGACCGAGCTGTCCACTGCGCTGCCCACATTTATTATTTAGATTAGTAAAAACAAATCTACTTTTAGCTGAAAAATGGCACTTAAGACACTTGTCCACAGTGAGAATATGGATGTTAAGTTGATTTGGTGTTTGTAAATTGCCCATTGGAGTGTGTTTGTGTGTGTGTTTCTGTGTTGTACTGATGACCTATCCAGGGTGTGTACCCCTGCCTTGCACCTGGTATAGGCTCCAGCATACCCCGTGACCCCAAATGAGGAAATGATATTGGAGTTTTCTTTATTTTTCCTTTGGTGCACTGAGCATTTTTTTAGTCTTAATTGATAGGACAGAGGGATGAAGTGGGGGAGATGGAGAGATAGGTGGGACAGGAAAGGAACCGAATTCCACTGTGATTTAATGTTAATTTTGAAACATTCATTGTATTTTGGTGTGGTGTGATGTTCCAATGGAAATAAACAGTGCTTAAGTTAATGAACAGGGTAAGATAAGGGTTCAAATGTAGGTTTGGATAATGGATGAAGTGCCGCTGTGTCAAATAAGATTATGACTTGTTTGGATACTTGGCTTATTATATGGTGTGTATGTTTATCTCTGGTGGGCAGGAGACAAAATCAACAGGCAGACAAAAATGACAAATTGATGGGGCAAGAGAAGGGTTGCATTAACACTGTTTTTCTCTAATTTAATTTCATTCATTCATGTTCTTACCCGCTTATTCCCTAATTCGGGGTCACAAGGGTCTGCTGGTGCCTATCCTAGCACACATAGGGCGAGAGGCAGGGGTAAACCCTGGACATGTTGCAAGTCCATAACGGGGCACACATAGATGAACAACCACTCACACACACATTCACTCCTATGGGCATTTCAGAATCACCAATCAATCTAATGTACATGTTTTTGGACTGTGGGAGGAAACTGGAGTACCCGGAGGAAACCCATGCAAGAACATGCAAACTTTGCACAGAAAGATCCCCGGCCCGGCAATCATATCCGGGACCTTCTTGTTGAGAGGTGACCACCACTATGCTACCACGACGCCCCTGTTTAAACACAGTATTAACATATTTACACTTGCATCCTTATCCAGAGTTACTTAGTTTTTCTCATTTGTGCATCTGAGAAATTTGGGCATTGAGGGCCTTGCTTAGGGGTCCAAAAGTGTTAACTTGGCGGTGCACGTAATCAAAGCTATGATCTTTCAATTTGCAGTCCAACACTATAACCACTGTGTTACAATTTCCTCGTCAATTTCTCAATTCTCGTATTGTCTGTATATCAGTTTCTGATGCAAGAATCTTGTTTTTATATGACAAATTCCTTCCAAAGGGAAACCATAACTTATTTATAGTAGTACAGAAGCGGCAAAACAGAACAATTGTTCATTTTATTTTCAAAGCCATTGTTGTATCCACCTGCATCCTGGTCCATTTTCTGTGATGGTTAAGGACTTTAGCAAAATGTACCAAATCTGAAGTGTGATTGGACCACAATTTTTTTTTGTTTTTTAATGTAGTGTGTGTGATGCAATCATTTATTATGGTTGTGTATAGTTGCAATTTATTGCGGTTTTACTTGCATCTCAGCCGAGTCTGCAGCAGAAATGCGAGCTAGAGCATCACATTACACCCTTTCCCCCCATTATATGGATAATGTGATTGTTAGTGAGCGTATGTTATACGTACATACTTTAGCTACAGTTACAAACTACTTATTCTACATAGTGGGGGGGGGGGATTTCAGACGAATGAAAATAAGATGTACGTCTCCTCTACTGATGAACGTCTGAAGATTTTCATCACTCCATAAATGCAGGTGGAATAACTGATTGAGCGACAGATAGTCGACAAAGTGGCATCAAGCGCTTCTAGGCATCGGTTGTGGGTCTCTATGAGATAAGTGAGAGTAAATATGAATAAAGTGTTGTGCTTGTATAGCAGTAGCAGGCGACGCAGCCGATAGAAATGGCAGAGAGTCAGGATGCAGGTGAAAGTAGGGCATTTCTATACCAGATGGAAACACTGGACCCAGACGGCTCCTATCAGTCCAACTCCACATTGAAAACAAACAAAGGCAGGAGCCGTCATGTAGATCATTATAAACAAATTATTGTACTGATTGGATGACATCATTTTTCGATGAGTGTATTAGAGAAAAGGCACACAAAGGCTATTACCGAGATGAGGCACTCTGGCTGGCTGGTCGTCTATGATGCCTTTCTTTTTTTCTTTTAAACGGCTTTTTAAAAACGAAAAAAAAATGTATATGCTTCAGTGTATTTATTCTTTTGAGAAAGGCTTTCAGGCCTACACACACACACACACACACACTTTTGCTGACTCATCATCTTAAATTTACTACCGGGAAGATACAAAATTTTCCTTGCATCTATGTAAGTTCTAATAGATCTTGCTTACCAAGCTGCTCTTTAGCTTTACAGTTCAAGGGTCACAATTAACTGACTTTATGTGAACACATTAGTGGCATAAGGAACAACCAGTGTTTATTTCTTCTTCTTCTTCTTCTTCTTCTTTGTGCTTCGGCTGCTCCCGTTCAGGGTTGCCACAGCGGATCCACGATCCGCACATTAGACTTGGCGGGGTTTTACGCTGGATGCCCTTCCTAACGCAACCCTCCCATTTATCCGGGTTTGGGACCGGCACTAAGGCTACTCCCTAATGGCTGGGAATTTTATGGCCAATTTAGACTCACCAATCCACCTAATGTACATGTTTTTGGACAGTGGGAGGAAACCAGAGTACCCGGGGGAAACCAGTGTTTATTTGAACCTTTTTTAACTATAAGACTTTACAACATATTGTGTTGCAGTGCAGTGACATACACATGTTTTGTACATTGCTGGTTTGACGGTTATTTAAACCATGTGCAATATTTCAGATGATGTGCAATATATCCTTGTATTTATGTTGTTGTTTGGAATGCTAGTGTTTCAAAGAAATTTCCCTATTGTTGGATTAAGAAAGTCAATCTATTCTAATCTAATCTAGTTAAAATCCAAGGAACACAAGAAAATCCAACACAAAATTTCCTCCTAGTCACAAACCTGTAGATATTTAATGCTAACATACTGTATATTATTTCTGCAATTTTGGTTAACTGTTTGGATTTTTTTTTTCTACCCATATGTCAATTAGTTTTGCTAGATTTTTTGCACCTTTTTTCATAGACATGTTCCTGGAACACAAAAACAGCTAATAATCTCATGCTCTGTATCAGGACATTGGGAATTTGTAAACGTCCACGTTTAAAATTTCACATTATGACCAAAACCTTTTTTTATTGGAATGTTATGTGAAAGACGAACACAAAGTGGCATACAATTGGAAAGTAGAAAGAAAATTATACGAGTTCAATATAGGAGGAGCTGAAGGTGAGCTGAGTGGCAGAATTGAAGATATTGAGGATGGACAGGATTAGAAATGGGTTTATTAGAGGGACGGCACATGTAGGATGTTTTGGAGACAAGGTGAGAGAGGACAGGTTGAGATGGTTTGGACATGTGCATAGGAGGGACATGCAGTATATTGGTAGAACAATGATGAGGATGGAGGTCCCAGGTAGGATGAAAAGAGGAAGACCAAAGAGGAGGTTTATGGATGTGGTGAAGGAAGATATGCAGGTAGTTGGGGTGAAAGAGGTGGATGTAGAAGACAGGGTAGTGTGGAGAAGAGCGACCCCTAACGGGAGCAGCTGAAAGGAGAAGAAGAAGCAGCTTTCACTGATAAACCTCCTTTTGTGTTCTCTCCAGTTTTCTAAAGACTTTTGTGTTGCGTCCCTGTGCCTTTATATCTCTGCCTGTAATGGTGACATTGTGTATTGTTTGGTAAAATGTACGGGTGGCTAGTAGTGAATGAATGGAAACAGTACTGACTAGTTATAAACAAAATCATTGAAAAAAATTATTGAAATTGTTTGGAAATTAGTGACAAACAAAGTATTCATTAAAGATTAAATGTTAGCGAAGAAAAATTTTCCGTCAAAGACGGCCGTCAGACTTGGTTTCAATTCCACGATTCACTGAATCCTTGAGTCACGACATTAACGAAGAGTTTGAGTCGGATTGATTTCATACCAACACTAACCGTATAATTTTGGTATCTGAGTGTTTTGATTGTTGTAAAAGCCAATCAAATCTGATGCAACACCAACTGGTACCAATGACCAAGTTTTGGTTAGCGTAAGGAACGGCTGTCCAGGCCAGCAGTTTTCTCTCTGATCAGCAAAGGAGACTGAATAAAGAATTTTATGTGTTTAATTGTAAAGTCAATAAAGTAACAATTTGGCGTAAATTGCTCGATTGAACAACAACAAAACAGGAAGGAAAAACAAACTTACTTTTATTAAACACAGAAATGTTAACATGAACAATACACCGTAATATAGACAGGGAATTTTTAAAACCAGTAAGAATATAAAATGGTTGTGAATAAAATAAATAAATCATTGATTAAATGAAATATTGCAGAAGAAGCACAAAAGCATCTACCGTTCTTTTGCTTTTTCTTTTCAGTCAATTTGCTTCACCGTCTTTTAAGTGATTTAATGAAATTTGACTTCTGCTGCTGATGTGACTGTCGCTGTTCATTTCTTCTTCTTCTTCAAATACATCTAATGTAAAAGAGTTTGGGTATAGTGCTGCAGTGACATGAGTGTATGTTGGCTCTTCCTAAATTCCTAACCTGTATTCATCTTGTATGAAAGCCTCTTAAGAATGGATATTTTGGTCTTTGTTTGGTCTTTGAGATATAGCAGTTCTACCGTATCATCAACCAGGAGGATATGGTAGAACATGGATGGACCAGGTTGGTTAATTTAGTGTCTTTTTTAACAGGAGGAATCTAAAATGGCAAAATCAACGAAATGGATGAAACTCACTTGACTTTCACTGGTCAGACAGTGTGTCATATGTGTAGGAAGAAACGTGTGTGTGTGTGTGTGTGTGTGTGTGTGTGTGTGTGTGTGTGTGTGTGTGTGTGTGTGTGTGTGTGTTAGGGGGTTTGAAGCTTAAGCTTCTCTAATTATATCTTGCACAGTGCAATCTGGGGAACTGGTTGTCAGTAGCAACTTGAGATGTGTTTTTCACAGCAGCGAGTGCTCATAACAGTCAACATGTTTGCTGCAATGTCTGTCTTCACGACCCGGAAACAAATAGAGACATACAAATGAACCCAGGTCGACAGTGTGTGTCCAATTTGTACTCTTTTTAAATGCAAAACTATTTTGTGTAATAACAATAAATACTACTGATGAAATGGACAATGCAGTGGTGTAAGTGGTTAGTACAGTTGCTTCTCAACAAGAAGGTTTCTGGTTTGATTCCCGGTCCAGGGATTTTTCTGTGCGGAGTTGCATGTTCTCCCAGCGCTTGCATGGATTTACTCCAGTTTCCTCCCACTGTTCAAAAGCATGTTTATTAGGATGATTTGCAGATTTTAAATTGCTCATAGTAGTGAGTGTGTGCAAGTGGTTGTTCGTCTATGTGTCCCTGTGATGGACTGGCGATCTGTCCAGGGTGTACCCCTGCCTCTCTCTCCATGTGCACTGGGATAGACTCCAGCAAACCCGAGTGACCCAGATTTAGTGACTTATAAACTCTAAAAATGATAATAATAATAATAATAAGTTAATAATAAATGTTTTTAAAGTAAATAAGTAAATGATGTAAAATTGAGTGAGTAAATTATTCAAAATGTTTGAAAACATCTGCTCTACACTATAAAAACTAATGAGTGCTTTATTTTTTCATTACAGAAAATTTTGCAAAATGGTTAAAAATAATTTATTTCCATTTAAACTGTAAATATGAGATATATGATGTGTATATATATATATATATATATATGTGTAGATATATTATAGTATTGTTGCGCAGCATTTTCAAAGCTCTCACAAAGCGATCAGTGTTGGTTATTTTATTCAGTTTGATCATTAACGTAGCTCTTGATGGCGATGAATTCGGCACTAGCCAAACCAACTACCTTTTCAAACAATCTATCGAACCTCACTTCCAGTATTTTTCATTAGATGATGTGGCAGGGATATAAATCAGCCACAAATACCGACTGTGGGTGTTCTGTAGCCCTGGCTAATGCAGTGGCTGTCGATGCGTGCACTGCAGGGAGCCTCCGCAGATTAATGGCCGGGTGAACCAAGCGCAACACTAGGACAAAGGATGAGTCATCAACGATCACCTCTCGCCACGTCTCGTCTCATACATTCGCTCTTTAATACTGAGTCGCCTTATAACAGTTTCTCTATCATTCCCAGATCATACGTGAACGAAGCTGTGACGTGCTCAAGGTTGCCATAGCAACATGCCAGCAAGGTCACAGTAAACTGAATCATGTACTCTGTAGTATGAATTTAAGTTGCTGAACTTAAACTCGACCATGCTGAACAAACTTACACACACACACACACACACACACACAAAATTCCCTTTTGTGTATGAGCAGTTTAAGCAGTAAAGTTTTTTGTTTTCATTATGTAAGAACAAACTACCACTTGTGCAAGAATTCACTCAATCTCGATTGTCTGTCGGGTCAATAAACTTTGAGCTGATTGACTTACAACAATGCATCATTTTTGAGTTTTCCAAAAAATTTTAGCCTTCCTTGCACTGAAGACGCAGATCCCAATAGCAGATTACGTAAGAAATCAATGCAATGATGCGAATAGGGGCAAATTTCTTATATAATGGCCTCTGTATGAATTCTCGTTTGATGATTAAGTGGTTACTATGCGAAAGAAGCTTTATATTTTGCAAATTCCTTTATTCATTCATTCATTCATTTATCTTCTAATCCGCCAATTCCCTAATTCAGGATTACGGGGGTCTGCTGAAGCATATCCCAGTGCGCATAGGGCGCGAAGCAGGGGTACGCCCTGGACAGGTTGCCAGTCCATCGCAGAGCCACACATAGACCAACAACCACACACACCTACACTCACTCCTATGAGCAATTTAGAATCACCATGAAACCTAATGCATGTTTTGATCTGTGGGAGGAAACCGGAGTAACCGGAGGAAACCCACGTATGTGCGGGGAGAACATGCAAACTTCACACAGAAGACCCCTTGCCTGGGAATTCAGGCAAACGTGCTAACCACTGTCAATGTGAAGACCCATTTTGCAAATTATTTTATATTATAATTATACCTAACATCACAATAGTTTTCTAACGGAAAAAAAGTTTCCCCAAATTGTCTCAGTTACGCTTTGATTTCATTGGTCCATCTTATTGGCTATGTTGCATCAGTAAAACCTGCCATTTAATTAAAACTTGGCATTTAATTTATTTTTTGTTTTTTAATGCAGTTCCTCTGTTGCTGGTTAAATGATATCTTAATTGTGAACTTTAAATGTCAGATGCTTCATTCTGCATCTTACTGCTAAGAGACCTAAATATCTGCTGCCACTCTGCTTCATTCTTATTAATTATTTTGCAATAATTTCCCATGCTTGTTCTCCAAACTTTCTTTTCATTTTATAAATAGTTGGAAACATTGAAAAGTTTATTTCGTTAAGTATTTCCTGGTTCCTCTTGTAAAATGAATGTCCCTTTTTTGCAAGTATTGAAAGTCAGTGACGCTTTCTTCTATCTGTAGGTCATTTTTCTTTTTAACTTTCATTTGTTAAATCAATTTTTGTATTTCACTGTATCTCACTTGCTCTCTTCTCTGTCTCAGGCTCTGCACCAGCTATATTATGACCCAAACATCGAAAACAAGAATTTGGCTCAGAAGTGGCTGATGCAGGCACAGATCTCCCCTCAGGCCTGGCAGTTCTGCTGGGCTCTACTTAGTCCTGACAAGGTGAGAGTTGTCTGTAATCTGTCGGTTCTCTAACAGCTTGCAGTGTAGTGTTGAACCTGGTTCTGTTTCTATTTTTGTTCACGTTAAGTTGCACAGCTGCATGTACATCGCAAAGATTCATTTATGTGGCAGAAATGTGATATAACCCAAGGTTGTGCAGGCAGCAAATAATCACGTGGTTTCAGATATGTTTTAATTGTGGGGTTAAATACTATATGAATTGGATATGCACATTAGTATCTGCAATATAAGCAGACAGATCAGATCTTTAAGTTAATATCAGTCGAATGGCATTGAATAAGCTACGGTTGTGCGTGATATCAACTCGGGTGGACACCAACATTCGTGCATTTAGTTATGTATCTTCTTACCCGCTTATTTCCCAATTCAGGGTCACTGGGGTTTGCTGGAGTCTATCCCAGCGCACATAGGGCGAGAGGCAGGGATACACCATGAACCAGTTGCCAGCTGGGCACACATGGATACAATCACACACACACACATTCACTGCTATGGGAAATTTTAGAATCATCAATCAACCTAATGGAGATGGATTTAGACTGGGAGGAAACCGGGAAAAACTTAAACAGAGAACATGCAAAGTCCACACAGAAAGATCCCCAGCCCGGAAATCAAACATAAGAGCAGACAGTTTGTAGTAATTGTAGTAACTGTAGAGACTATTTTGAGACTTGGAAGACATTGAGATCTCTTTCTGCCGATTACAAAACCACATCATGTGTCTGGAAATGATTTTAAAGACATTGCTGATGAAAGCTCTTAAACTGAGAAATGCAGCTTGTCAAATCCCAGGCTTAAGTCTCAAATCAATTATAAACCCACAACACACATCTCTTAGACAAGGCTGGATAAATGGAGCCGACAAATGAGGAGAAGAAAAGAAATTGAAAAGTATCCTTGTGAATCTTAAAATATGATGTATGAATTTTATTTCTGTAATACTGATTGGAATCCCAATTTATCCTTTATCATTCTTGCTATAATACAATTATTTACAATTAGAAGCACGGTGGCGTAGTGGTTAGCACGGTTGCCTTGCAACAAGAAATCTTTCTGTGCAGAGTTTGCATGTTCTCCCTGCGCTTGCATGGGTTTCCTATGTGTACTCCGGTTCCCTCCCACTGTCCAAAAACATGTACATTAGGTTGATTGGTGAGTCAAAAATTGCCCGTGTGGGTGGGTGGGTGGGTTTGTCTGTGTGGCCCTGCGATGGACTGGGAAACTGTTCAGGGTATACCCCTGTCTCTAGCCCTATGTGTACACTGGAATAGGGTCTGACCCCCATGACCCCGAATTAGGTAATAAGCGGGTAAGAAGATGAATGAATGAATGAAGTACCAGTCGGACATCGTTCCTGGATTTGGTGGTAAGTAAAATAAATTTGTTTTCACTATTTTGTTTTCAATACAGTAATTTAATTAATGGTTCAATTAAATACATTTGCAGAAACATTATTAATACATCTTTACTTTTGAAGGTAGGACCTTGAAAAAACACTGACACTATCTGTCATTGTTACTTTTTAGATGAAGACATTAAAAATAGTTAAAGCATATTACACAAATTACATTGCAGACATTTATCTCCAGTCAACAGATTATTGAAATGCAGTGACGATGCGGTGGTAGGCAGTTGCTGGTGATAATTATTGAGCTCCTAAGCATTTTCAGTAAACATAGTTCGGTAAGCATGTAGCCAACCTTCAGAATTGGGGTTAAATGGGTTGTCATTGATCCATAATCCCTATAGAGCAGACCATGTCAGTTCCTCATGCATATAGATTTTAGATAAGTAAAATGGCTACGTTCACACTTGAGGCAAATGTGGTCTTGAGGAATCTGATCATTTCAATTCCGCTTTGTGCCACTTCCAAGTGGTATAACTCCGACACTGGTAGATGTTATTTCCATCATTTTTAACCTTTAATCACTTTGCACTGTTGCAGACAGTTGACGTATAATGGATTTCGCTGAAGGTGTTTACCTCACAGCCCCATCACTCCTGAGTCTGGTCACACACATACACCTTCATAGTCGCTGCTTCGCAACATGCTATTATTATTGATTCATATTTTATCCTCTTGGTCCTCAATGACTGCTTACTAATTTGCTGTCGTTTACTGGAAATTCTTCCTCGTGTCCTGTGTTTACTTTTTCAATACAAAAATCTAATGTAAGCTGTATTTTAAAGCAACAATGTGAACAGTTATAGAGAAAATCTGATGTAAGCAAACATTGCACACTAAACCTTGTAGTGTGAATTTATGTCTATGCAAGATATTTAAAAGAACCCTGTTCACTGGAACTTATTGTGTGTGTGTGTGTGTGTGTGTGTGTGTAATTTTATTGTTAAGTCATAGACATAATGTGCACATTTTTGTAACTTATGGAGAGGGAAAGGTATTACTGTCAGCCATGAATCTGTGATCCATGTCTTTTATTCCTCTTGTGATGAAATACTAGGAAAAACCCTGGTTGATGGAGAGCTTGCTGTTTTAAAGACTGTTTATTAACAACTGGTCTACTAGCTAATTAGCATTTGTTAGCTTGCGTAAACAATATTGTAGTCAATGATCCTTACTGTGCCTTTAAATCCGCTTGTAATTCTGTGGCTAATCCTACAGTATTAAAAATAAATCTCCTTTTAATGCATAAATGCCAAAGGACTTTTATCTCATCATTCATCACATTTTTTTTCCTACTCTCTCTTCAGGTCCCTGAGATCCAATACTTTGGTGCCAGCGCCCTGCACACTAAAATCTCACGCTACTGGAGTGACATTCCTGCCGAGCAGTATGACTCTCTAAAGACGCAGCTTTTCTCCCAGATTGCTCGCTTTGCCTCCGGCTCCAAAATTGTTCTCACACGACTGTGTGTGGCTCTGGCTTCTTTAGCACTTAATACCATGCCTGAGGCATGGCCTGGCGCCATCTCCGAGATGGTGCAAGTCTTCCAGGAGGAGAGAAGCACTGTGGATGGTCGTGCCCGCTGCCTGGCGCTGCTTGAGCTTCTCACTGTGCTGCCTGAGGAGTTCCAGACCAGCCGGCTTCCGCAGTACCGCAGGGGGCAGGTGCGTGGTGCACTGGGTAGAGAGTGGACCTTTGTATATCCTCTACTTCAGCAGTTATTACGCCAAGCTGACTCTCCGGCGCCGGTAAAGGCACGTGCACTTAAGTGCCTATCCAGCTGGGCATTGCTGGATGTGCCCCTCAACGAGAGCGAGGGTCTTCTGGAAGCCGGCTTTTCCGCACTCAATGACCCTGAACTGTTTGATGCTGCCGTGGAGGCTATCGTCAACGCCATATCGCAGCCAGACTCGCAAAGGTAAGTCTCTCTCCCACATTGTTCAGAAACTTAAACTTTATTTTTGTACCTTTTAAATTAAAATTAATACAATTAATTACTCGTTTGTAAACTTTCAAATATTTATGTACTGCAGCACATGATAATCAGATTTATTATGCATTTAACTAGCTAGCATTTATTATCGTTAGCTAGCACTAGGGCTGTCACAATGATCGAATTATTTAGTTTTAGAACCTTCACCTTTTTGAATGTACGAGCTGAAGGTGTACAGCAAGGACAAGACTCCCAGCAATGCAAAACAAAGACCCACTACTGACGTCAGTCCTGCACACTCTTATCAACACCTCGCACCACACATTCTGATCCTGAATGTATAAAAAAAAAAAAGGAGAATGGTGTCATATTTTAGGAGTGAATTAATTAAAAATTCACTCGTTCTGTAATCATTATAGTAGAAAAGGTTTGACGGCTGATGAAATCTCTATCTATCTATCTATCTATCTATCTATCTATCTATCTATCTATCTATCTATCTATCTATCTATCTATCTATCTATCATGTGCATTTTTATATGCTTTTCTTAGACAAGGACAAAAGAGGGAACAGTAGCGGGACCAAGCAAAAACAGTCGGTGGGAGAAGGGGGGTATATCTGGGGATTAGGCTGGCTGCCGTTCCCATGGTGATAGTGAGGTAGTAATGTCTTGCACTGTGGTTGGTACAGAGGTGGAGAGCTTTTACTTGGCTACAACACTCCCACTACTCCCCCTCTCACTTAGAGGGGAGAGAGACAGGAAGCATCATGCATGGAAAGGAGAGGTCAAGGAGGCATTATTAAAACGTAGCATTTGTCATTTTTTTGTTATTAAATCTTTCGCTAGTAATTAAAAACCAGTAGCTGATCTTTTCTATTAATGTCCTGCTTTCTGTCATAGTAGGAAAAATGTTGCTGAGCCAGAAAAGGATACCCACCCATCCTTAGTTCTGGGTTTGGCTGTAGTACTGAGCAAAAAGAAACTGAGAGAGGAAAGACCAGATAGGTGGTGGTGGTGGCAGCATCATGCTTTGGCATTGTTTTTCTTTTTAGCTGGAGCAGGGGTCTTAGTCAAGGTGGAGGGAATTATGAACAGTGCTAAATACCAGTCAATACTGGAAGGAAACCTTCAGGTTTCTGCTAGGAAGATGAAGATGAAGAGGAACTTCATCTTTCAACATGACATCAATTTAAAGCACATATCCAAATCAACAAAGGTTTGAAAAAGTTTTGGAATGGCCAACCCAGAGCCCAGACATGTGGGGTAATCTGAAGAGGGCTGAGCACCGGAGATACCCTCAAAAACTGACACTTCAAGAGGTGTCATGCTGATGGACTGAAACCCAAAAAGACTGTGCTGGAAAAAAGGTGCTTTGACAAAGTATTAAAGATGTGCACACCTATTATTTTAGGAGTTTTTATATTTTAGTTCTCCACACCTAAAAGATTTTAATTTGTTGTTTTTTAATGAAATTGTACAGTTTATAGTTTTCATTAAAGTTGGAAAAAGTTCTGAAATAGTTTATTGTGGTTGAATTATTTATTTACAACACAAACCTTGCATTTTAACATTTTGTTATTAATTTTGTGTGTACTTTAACTTAAAGGAAACAGTGTCAAAGCTGGACAGTCTGGGGGGGGGACTATATATATCGAACCATATATTATTGTGCATGTAACAAACTTGAATTTGTATAGCTTGATAATTTAATTATGTTAACTTTACCAGCAAAGGTTGTTTACTTCAGATATTTTAAAAGCTGAAGCAGATTTTTTTTTTTACTAGTGAAATAATTTTGGGCATAAATAATGAATGGCTTGCTGATTAATCAGAATCATTACTTCTTCTTCTCCTTTCGGCTGTTCCCGTTAGGGGTCGCCACAGCAGATCATTCTTCTCCACCCTACCCTGTCCGCTACATCTGCCTCTTTCACCACAACTACCTGCATATCTTCCTTCACCACA
>JAOTRA010067241.1:0-14816 GCA_026260255.1 Pseudolaguvia tuberculata | reverse complement strand
CACACACACACACACACACACACACACACACACACACACACACACACACACACACACACACACACACACACAGATCTGTCCTTAAAAAAACAAAAACATTCTCTATAAATATAAAATATAAAAACTATTTTTTTGTATTCTTCTTATATATATATAAGGGCAGTGCGGTGACTTAGTGGATAGTATGGTCGCCTCACAACAAGAAGATCTTGGGTTCGAATCCCAGGCCGGGAATCTTTCTGTGCGGAGTTTGCATGTTCTCCCCGCGCTTGCGTGGGTTTAGGTGGATTGGTGATTCTAAAAATTGTCCATAGGATTGAATGTGTGTGTGAATGGTTGTTTGTCTATGTGTTGCCCTGAGTTGAACTGGCAACCGGTCTAGGGTGTACCCCCGGCGTTCACCTATGTGCACTGGGATAGGCGCAGCAGACCCCCGTGACCCCAGTTTAGGGAATAAACGGGTAAGAAGTTGAATGAATGAATGAATGAATGAATGAATATATATACATGTTCATCTCTTTATGAATTTATGCATTTAATTGTATGTAAACATTAGAAGAGAAATATAGATAGTAATACTATTATAACAAGACATTTTTTGTCAGTATCAGTCTGCATCTTATTTCATCAGACACTATAGGTAGGGCATATTATAACATTCATAGGGAATATTATTTGGATATACTATTAAATATATATATAGATATTACAGTGTTACTGTATATGATGTAGTAACAGACTCTATGAAATGGATGAAGGAGATGTGAAGCATGTGAAGGAGAAATAGTCTGTATCGAACATCGTACCACGCCTTCACTTCACACACTAGCATCTTTTACACACACAAACACACACACACTCACACACACATTGATACGCACCATAATTCAGTTGATACATTTTTCACACATACATTCTTTCACACTCGATCATAAAACACTATTCAGATTTTTCTAATGCATGAATGATTTCTTACCTTTACAGGTAGTGAGCCGGTTTTCCTCTCTCACTGTGGTGACACACCTTTCTCTCTCTCTCTCTCTCTCTCTCTCTCTCTCTCTCTCTGTCTGTCTGTCTGTCTCTCTGGTTTTCTCTACCTCTTCAGCCCAATGGGTGGTTCACACCTTCTGCTGTGATGCTGCAGCGATGGAAAAAAATACTCCTTCTCTCTCTCTCTCTCTCTCTCTCTCTCTCTCTCTCTCTCTCTCTCTCTGTCTGTCTCTCCCACATGTATCTCTGTCCTCCCCTCTCTCTCTCTCTCTCTCCCCCTCCCTTCTTGTTCTTCCCTCCCACTCGTCCATATTTCTCACTCGCTTCCCATATACAGATGACATCATCACTTCTTCCTTCGCAGGGTTCTCTCTCTCTCTCTCTCTCTCTCTCTCTCGCTCTCTCTCTCTCTTTCTTTGTATTACTGAGACCCTCCCTTTTCTCCATTTCTGCTCTACTCCAGCTATTTTATTTTCTTTTTCATTTTTAAATTTGGAGGAAATACTCATTCTTCCAAATACTAAGAAATAATTCTATGCATTTAATATTTTTTTGTTTATTTATTTATTTATTAATTAAATTAATTTTGTTTATTTATTTATTTATTTAAATAATTTATTGGTTCCTATTTAATGCATATTAAATGTAATGTATCACAAATTATGAAATGGAAAATAATTATTTATTTGTAATCAATCATGCATTTAATCTATCTGGAACCTTTTTATGAAAAATTAAAAAATCTATTAAATGTTTAAGAAAAAGTTTGAAAATGATACGTAGATTGGTTTGTTCTTTTACATATATCTTTTTAATTTTGTTTAAAAAGATAAGACATTCCTTTATTTCAATAGTCAGATTTGTGGATGTGGTCCAGAGATGTGATGGGGTAAATATCACATTGACACCATAGTTGATTATAGTCTAATACATCAGGGATGAAAAACAAGTTGGGTGGAGTCATCCTGTAATAGACCACACCCATCAGGTTAATGAAAAGCTAATCAGTACTAAGAAGTGTAGGACAATTTTAAGAAGATATTTTTTATAAATGTCCTCCTCCTTAAATAACAGGCATAATACAAATAACAAAAACATCTAATTTCACGGTTAGTGTCTATCCTTCTTCTAGCAGTCGTTTTTGCCCTGCCCCCGTTTCCATTTTTAACAGAGTGTCCAATAAAGGCAGATGGGCCAATATGTGTGTGTGTGTGTGTGTGTGTGTGTGTGTGGATGTGGCAGGGGAGGAATTGTGACTTTGTGGTAGGTGTGTGAGTGCAGGGTCAGAGCTCAGTGTTAACCACTGAAGTGGAAATGTAATAGGGTGGAGTGGCTGATTCCCTTTTTCTCTTATGACAAGGTAAAGAAAGAAAGAAAGAAAGAAAGAAAGAAAGAAAGAAAGAAAGAAAGAAAGAAAGAAAGAAAAAGAAAGAAAGAATGAACAAACAAACAAACAAACAAACAAACGAACGGAGGAACGAATGAAAAAAGGAAAGAAAGAAAGAATGAAAAAAACAAAAGGAAGAAAGAATAATTACGCTGGACATGGATACCCCCGCCAATAAATAGATCCACTGACAGACAGATGGAATGTCAGACTGACTGATCTCTACAATCACCATTAATCACCACCCACATCCCCATGAACACCACCAGCACCATCATGCTTACCAACATGAACACCATCACCATTATTATCATGACCACTACCATCACCATTATATCACCAACATCATCATTACCCCCTCAGACACACACGCGCAAACACACACACGCACGCACGCACACAGAGACATGTGTGTTTTCTCTCTGTAGTGACTCATCGTCCTCATCATGCTCCTAAATTGGATTTCCAAGCCCCATCAGCCTGCCGTTATGTTAGGGCATCGCTGTCTTTCTGTCTCCTCTTTCTCCTCCCTCACTCCTTTCTCTTTGTTTAGCAGAGTAATTCACTTATTGCAAAAGGAGCAGGGCAGGTCAATCAATACTGACAAAGAGAGACAGACAGACAGACAAATATACAGACAGACAGACAGACAAGGATAAAGGAAGAAGCAAAAGAATAAGCAACAAGCAAACAAAAAAAAAGAACAGGAAAGAAAGGAAATTAGAAAAAGGAAGAAAAAAAGACAGAAGAAAGATAAAATAAATGAACAAATGAAAGTATAAAATCCAAATTTATATAAAACAGTAAAAGTGCACACACAAGGGCGGCGCGGTGGCGTAGTGGATAGCACAGTCGCCTCACAACAAGAATTTCCCAGGTTTGAATCCCGTGCCGAGATCTTTCTGTGCGGGGTTTGCATGTTCTCCCCGCGCTTGCGTGGGTTTCCTCCGGGTTCTCCGGTTTCCTCCCACAGTCCAATAACATGCAGATTAGTTGGATGGGTGATTCTAAATTGTCCATAGGAGTGAATGAGTGTCTGAATGGTTGTTTGTCTATGTGTTGCCCTGAGAGGGACTGGCGGCCCTAAATGGAACTTGAACTGGAACTGTAACTAACTGTAGCTGGAACTAGAGCTGAAACTGTAACTAGAGCTGGAACTGGAACTGTATATATCAATATGTTTTTGACCTGCTGATAAAGTTCCTCAGTTTTTCAGTTTCAGTCTGAAGTAATGAGAAAAATGTTTAAAGGTTTTAAAACAAAGTACAATAAATACAAATTCTAAAGAAAAGAGGAGAAAACAAAGAAACCAACACATACAAAGAAAAGAGAATCTTCTTCTTCTTCTTCTTCTTTTTCTTCGTTCAGGGTGTACCTACCGCCTCTCGCCCTATGTGTGCTGGGATAGGCGCAGCAGACCCCCGTGACCCCAAATTCGGGAATAAGCGGGTAAGAAGATGAATGAATGAATCAATGGATGGAGCAACCAATAATGATTTTTTTTACATAGCCTCACCTCATCTCCAGACCACCAGTAGTAGGTCTGGACTCAATAGCAGCTGGTACAGCATTTGGCAGATGCTCTCATCCAGAGCATTTAGGGTTAAGGGACTTACTTACTTAGGGGCCCAGCAGTAGCCAAATGTTGGTGCTGGGAATTAAACCCTGATCTTCCAATTAGCAGGTTAACAATTTAAACGCTTCCCTATTATGGAGCATGGGCATCCAAAAACATTGTACATTAGGTTGATTTGGTGATTCCAAATGACCCATAGGTTTGTGTGTACCCCTGCCTGTTGCATTATGTACACTGGAATAAACTCCAGCAGACCCCTGAATTAGCAAATTAGATTAATGAATGAATGAAATCCAGCTGAGGCACAACTGCAATTTCTTCCTGAGAATTTTTTGAGCTTTTATATAAAAGTTGTTGTATGAAATATTGATATGATTTGATGCATTGCTTTTATAAAGTTATTTAAGATTAATAAGAAATTTTAAAATAGAAATTTTGTTGCTGATGTTTAAGAAGACCGTCTGTACTGAACACTGTACTGTTATTTCATCATAAAAACAGAGCGCCAATCAGCTTGTGATATGCAAATCTGCTCAGTTTAAAGGGGGAAATATTCATAGAATTTTATATTTATAGAATTATTAAACTGAATCTTTGAGGCGGTGGTTAACTGCTTTAAACTGGTTCTTCCCATCAAGAAGGCCAGGATTTCACTGTACTTTCATGGGTTTACTCTGGGTTCTCCAGTTTCCTCCAAAAGGTTAGGTTGACTGGTGATTGTAACTAGTCCTTATTAGTGAGTGTGTGTGTTTGATCTTGTGATGGTCTAGTGACCTGTCAAGGGTGAACCCCTGTTACCTTTTGCATTTTCAGAAACCTGGGATAGGCTTTAGCTGACAGAAGATGAATGACTGAATGAATGATCTAAAGATATTTTCCTACTATGTTGGCAAAAAAAAAAAAACCCACAGGTTTTAGTGCATATAATCCACCCGAATGCCTAATAATATTATGGCAAATCTGCACCAAAGGCAACCTACCCTCCTTCGGACCGTTTAATGACTCCTGAGTCAGTGCTGGGTTGGGGGGGGTTAAATCACTGCGGTACTGCAGTTCTGTCTCACACTTGCATACTGACAGGTGCATAGATATTCCCATACACACATTCCTGACTAGAAGCTTGTGGTCATGTGCACTTAAACACAGAGACGTTTACTCCTCTTAGACAAACACTAAAGCCATATGTGACCAAGATCAAGTCCGGTTTCTCAGCAGTAAGGCGTGGCCATGTTCACACACTCGGCAGTGCAGCGTGCCGGGGATCACGCTGTCAGGGTGCGGCGGTCGTACACCTCCTTCTCTCATTCTGGGTTTGTAATTCTAGAACAGAGCACTTACACACTAATAGAAGGAAACCTGCAAATGACCAGGAATTGCTTTATCTATTGGTAGTCCGGCACTAATAAATAACGTGTAGGAGAAATAAAAACATTCCGAACGTGGCAGATTGATTCACGTTATGTATGTTAACTTGAGGACAATAAATCATGTCTCGCACCCATAAATGCCTTTAGGGAACCATTTGTCTCTTTGACTTTCCGGCACAGGTTTGCTGGATTTGATTTGCCGATCCTAATAAGGAAATTATTGCTTACTTTTGCACTTTATTACTTTTAGAAGATTAAATTCCAGTTTGATTTGTCACATACAGGATTATATACCGTACAACATACAGTGAAATCCTTTCCTTCACATATTCCAGGGGATCAGCTGCAATACAGCGCCCCCTGGAGCAGGAAGGGTTGAGGGTCTTGCTCGAGGACCCAGCAGCGGCAGTCATTAATTATGATCAAGCAGTTGTGTGTGTTTATCCAGCCTTGGGGGTGGGGGGGGGGGACCTAAACCTGAAGTTTGTGTGTGTTTGTTTGTGTGTGGTGTGTGTTCAGATAACTGAGGAAGCTAAATGCTAAAAGCTAAATCGGGTTCACAAGGATATGCATTGCCACTTACATTTCTCTTTTATACAACTGTGCACTTACTGTTTAAGGGACCCCACAAATACACACACATACATAGTCACTCTTATAATAAATTTAGAATCACTCTTCTCCTTTCGTTGTTCCTGTTAGGGGGCGCCACAGCAGCTCGCTCTTCTCCACACTACCCTGTCCTCTAGAACTGCCTCTTTGACCCCAACTACCTGCATATCTTCCCTCACCACATCCATAAACCTCCTCCATGATCTTTCTCATAATCACTAATCAACCTAATGTACATGTTTTTGGACTGTGGGAGGAAACTCAGAGAGAACATGCAAACTCGAACCCATAACCTTTTTACTGTGAGGCGACCATGCCCAACCATTCGCCACTGCCCCACCCAAACAAGCAATAGTACTTTAAAAATCAATACTAATCAGTGGAAGGACCCATGGACCTGTGTGATATGATCCAATTTTCCGGCTTTAGTCCGAATCCTGGCAGTGGCAGATGTTCTGCAGCTGTCTAATGGTGTTATCGGGAAGGCTGGTCAGGAGTGCGTTATAATAGTCTGGTCTACTGATGATTTAAAAACCAGTAGGAGTCTCCAAGTCCTGTCTGGAACCCTTACCTAGTCTGAGGTGATGGTGTGGTTCTGGAATCAGATCTTAGTGTTCATGTTAAAACTAATACTTAAATCTCCAAACCAAGATTCATTCATTCATTCATATTCGTACCCAATTATTCCCTAATTCCGGGTCACAGTGGTTTGCTGGATACCCTACCTCTAACCCCAGACAGGATACCTGTCCATCGCAGGGCACACATAGACTCTCATATTCACTCCTATGGGCAATTTAGAATCACCAATCAATCTAATGTACGTTTTTGTTCTGTGGGAGGAAACTGAAGTAGCCAGAGGAAACCCATGCAGGCACAAAGAGAACATGCTCCACGTAGAAAGATCAAGGGGCAGGATCCTAGGTATTTTATGTCAAATGGAAAAAATTCTTGCTCACTTGGAAGAAATTCTTATTCCAGCTGTGTCAAATCCATGTAGCAACACACACCTACACACACACACACACACACACACACACACACACACAATTGCAGAATGGGAAGTTTTGGAGAAGTATTTACTTGGTGGAAAGTGTGTGTGCTCTTTGGGTTTTCCCCCCTTAAACTATTGTGTCTGCAGATTCCTCATAGTTAGTGAGATGCTTAATGTTCTCCACCTGTGTTCCTTTGGCATGTTCCTCCTGGGTTCTTGAGATTTTTCTGGGTTTGTTATATACTCCGGTTAAAATGTCTTCTTGGGTACAATGGCCAAATGTGTGTTTGTGTTTGTTTGTTTATGCTGCATTTACACTGAATTGGTAGACACCCTTATTTACAGCGACTTCCAATTAGCTTTCTTGTATACTTTTGGAGCAGTGAGCAAACTGTTGTTGATCTACATACCGGGAATATCTGGGTTCAAGCCATCCTCTGGCAAGGATTCAAGCCTTGAGTTCTCGAGCAAGACCTTTAACCCTTTCTGCTCCGGGGTGTTGCATCAAAGCTGACCCTGTACTCGGACCACAAACCTTAAGGTGGGAAATGGAAAGAAAAACATAGTGTATAATCATGTGTGTGATAAATAAGATTATAATTACAACTGGTGGAGCTTAAAGTAGGGACAGTGGTGGCTCAATGGTTAAGGTGTAGAGTTGTTGATCGGTAGACCAGAAAGACCTGGGTTCAAGCCCCACCACCAAGGGCCAGGGACACCCAGGGATGCTGTACAATATCTGACCCTGTGCTCAGACCCCCAACTTACTAAGATGGGATATGCGAATTTCATGAGTTCTACTCTGTATAATCATGTTTCTGACAAAAATTGAATTCCTTCCCCTTCCCCGGGTCTTTCTGATCTTTCTTTCCGGTGATGGGGCTCTAATCCTGGTCTTCCCTGGTGGGTGGGCTTAAACCCAGAAGAATGGATGGATGGATGGATGGATGGATGGAAGGAACAGTGTGAATGTTTGCTGAGATTTCCTCAGATCAGCTTGTATCTTTTGGAAAGGTTGGTCGGTGCGTATGAAACCCTGAAAATATCGGTTCCAGCATTACGTTATAGTGGAAGTATTAGACAGAGAAATCAGCCTTTCTTTAACAAAACCAGAGAGACCCATTAAAGGAGGACCCATGAAAAGGAGGAAACGAGGTGACGCAGAAAAAAACCTTCTCTACATTAAGCTGAGCAGTTGTGTTTGATTCTTTCATACATTTTGGATCACATTAGTTTTATTCTGATATCTTTTATTTTGAAAATGCTTTTAGTGCGGGGTACTCAAACACACACACACACACACACACACACACACACACACACACACACAATAGTATCCAAGACTGAACTCGTGGTCTTCCAATCAGCTGTCTAACACATGTCTGAAAGGTCTACCACCAAAGAATTAGCTGTAAAGTTCCTGGTTGTTCTCCTGCCAGATACTATTCCGTTTTCGGTGGCCTAAAAATGTCTTCACTAAAACATAATGTAATAAAATCTATTTAAAGGCCGTAAGTCAGTGTTACTGGTGGTCCAGTCTGGTGGATAAATTCTCCCGGTTTCAAGAATAGTTACTTTCAGGGTTCAAATCCCACCTTTACCCATTAACCACTGTGGGCCCTTGAGCAAGGCCCTTAACCCACAATTGCTCAGTTGTAAAACAGAGACTCAATGTAAGTCGCTCTGGATAAGATCTACCAATCTACCAAATGACAAACTGTTACTGTAACAGTAACCTTTGGGGTTAAGTGAATTCTCCTCACAATCTATATCCAAGACGTAGTGAATGTCTCCTCTACAGTCATGGAAGGGAGAGACGGGTTGAGAGAATGGGGAGACTGGTTGAGAGAATGGGGAGACGGGTTGAGAGAATGGGGAGACTGATTGATGGACAGCAAAAGGTTGACCACCACTGATATGTAAAAAAAGGTTAAGTAGAACGTTGGTGCTGAAGACTTGGTTTGGTTTTGTTCCATTTTTAGCAGACTCCCCATGGACACACACACACACGAAACCTGACTCCCTCTTAATGTAGGTCGTTCCACTGAACAACGTCTGGATGTGTGAATGTATGAATCAGAGGCCATGAGGCTGAGCTATCGAACCATAACCTGCACCCTGACACACTTCAGGCGGTTAAACTTGGCTCCAAAAAGGGCGTGGCTCAAATCACAATTAGAACTGCTTGTCATTTTATTTCTTTAGAGGGAAAATACTGCATTTTACCTAGTTTGTGGTAATTGTGATGGTGGTGGTCTGCTTTGCTTCTTCCACCTTGGTAAGAATCTGAGACCAGACCCTCAGGAAGGAAGGCTATTGTTAAGGATTCAAGGATTCAACAATACCCTTAAACACACAAACGTGTGTGTGTTTGTGTGTGTGTGTGTGTGTGTGTGTGTGTGTGTGTGTGTGTGTGTGTGTGACAACTTCCCAGACTGATCCTGACTAAAAGCATGACATCATCTCTATTAAGGTTTTTTCTCTCTGTCTGCTTCTCTGTTAAAATTTTCATTTGCCATTTTTTTTGTCTTTATCATTGAGTCTATCAACAACCCTTCTGGTCTTATGCAGTAGTGTGAAAGTGTGTGTGTGTCTCGATGGGGTGTTTTTGTAGTTACTGTTCAGCTGATTATATATTTCGATAGATTGATGGAGAGAGTGATGCATTGTGTCTGCGCGATTTTCATTGGGTGTGACAAGGATGGACAGGATTAGAAATGAGTTTATTAGAGGGACGGCAGCGCCTGTTGGATGTTTTGGAAACAAGGTGAGAGAGGCGAGGTTGAGATGGTTTTGACATGTGCAGAGGAGGGACATGCAGTATATTGGTAGGAGAACGCTGAGGATGGAGGTCCCGGGTAGGAGGAAAAGAGGAAGACCAAAGAGGTGGTTTATGGATGTGGTGAGGGAAGATATGCAGGTATTTGGGGTGAGACAGATGTAGAGAACAGGATAATATGAAGAGTGATCTGCTGTGGCGACCCCTACCATTTTCCGATTGAGATGATGTCATCTCCATTCCTCCCCCATCTATCCTTTCTCCCGCTGTCCCACTGGGGTTCTATAGCACTGAGGTACTACAGATGAAATATTCATACCGTTATGCACGTTTCTGTAATAATCCTAAACTCCAACACGCCACATACCTTCAGAGAGATTAAAGGGACAAAAAGAATTCTGCTTTTAATTATTCACCCGTGTGTTGTTTTTTTCCCCCTCTGGGTATTCCGGTTTCCTCCCACAGTCCAAAAACACGTACATTAGGTTGATTGATTCTAAATTGCCTATAAATGTGTGTGTGGTTGTTTGTCTGTGTGGGCTTGCGATGGATTGGCAACCGGTCTATGGTGTACCCCTGCCTTTTGGCGTATAGCAGACCTCATGTGATGCCGAATTAGAGAATGATTGAATGAATGAATCTCTGCCCCTCTTATAGATAGCTAGGTAACTACCACGTTCAAGATGATAAAGTAACCCATGTGACTTAAGTGGTTCAAGCTTTATTTCACATTTTTCTCCGCTGCTGCTGCTGCTTCTTTTTCTTGATGTTTAACAACAGTTGGTGAACTTGCTTTTGGTGTATATACTGCCCCCTACTGTGATTGAGTGTAGAGTAGGGGAACAAAAAAAATAAATAAGAGAAATATTCTTCCTCGTTCTATCTCTCTCAATCTCTGTTTCTGTCTTGCTCTATTGCTGTCTCTCCATCTCTGTTTCTTTCTTACTCTGCCTCTCTCTTTCTATCTGTCTCTCTCTCTCTCTACTCTGTTTCTATCTTGCTCTCTATCTCCATCTCTTGCTCTCTCTCTCTCTCACTCACTCTCACTTTTTGTCGCTCTTTTTCACTATCCCTATTTTCTAATTTTTCTCTTTTTCTAATTCTCTCTCCTCCTTTCTTTGTATATATTTTCCTCTCACTGCTCCTCTCTTTCTTTATATTTCTTATTTTTATTCTGTTAGGGATTTAACATATTTTATTAAACCTCTGATCAAAAAAGAGGTGAAACATTACGTGAAATATTCAGCTGTCGTTCGTGGAATGTACGAAAACTCTGCTTTAGTGGCATCTATTGTATTTTGACCTCTCCCCCGCCCCCATCTCTCTCTCTCTCTCACTCCTTCCACCAGACACACATGGGGAAAATATTCTTTGTAATTCTATATGAAGTCATTTCCTCTCAGTACTCCTCCTCCTCGTCCTCCTCCACCATGCCGAATGCTGAAGGTGTTTTGGGAATTTTACCTATTTATTTATTTATATTTATTTTATATCTTAATTTAACTTTATCATTTGCACCTTACTAAATTTGAGCCATGCTGTCACTACCAATTCAGTCGTGTGTGTTTACTTTGTGTAATACTCACATATACATACACATACACACACACACAGGAACACACATATATCATGTAACACCTTTTCTATAAAACCTGTTTATTTCCATTCATTCATTCATTCATTCATTCGTTCATTTATTTATTTGGGCATGTTCTGCCTTTATTGATTGGACAGATGGATGAAATGTAGGGAGGGAGGGTGGCTGTGAGAGAGTATTTATTTGTGAAAGTCTGGTGGTAACCTGGTACAAATGAATTATAGGCTTAAAAATGTTTGTTTTTCTATTTAAACATTTAGAAATTGTGCATGTGTGTGTTCTTAAAGAGTGAAAGTGAGGGAGCGTGCAATTGAATGAATGACTGAGTAAAAAAAGAGAATGAGAGAAGTGCGTGCATGCGTGTGTGTGTATCAGAAACAAAGTGAGACAGAAAGATAGCAAAGAAGGAACTGAGAGCAAAGGTGACTGAGTGAGGAAAGGATATGCTGCTGTTTTTACATAAAATTGTCTTACTACAGATCTGACCTCTGCTGTTTCCTGGGTGAATTGAATTTAATCTTTTACACTTGGTACACAGGTTTCCTCCCACAGTCCAAAAATGTGCGTTAGATTGATTGGTGATTCAGTTGCACATAGGAATGTGTGTGTGTGACCCTCTAATGGACTGGTGACCTGTCCAGAGTGTATCCCTACTTCTCGCCCCATGTTTGCTGGAATAGGGTCCAGCTGTGACCCCGAATTAGGGAATAATCGGATTGGTAGATGAATGAATGAATGAATATGAAAGTCTGTTCTGTGTTAGGTTAACCTGATTGTCAATTGAGATCGTTTGCGTTCACATACCACCGGAAAAGCGACCAAATTCGAAGGCTGTACATCGCAGACCTGTTCTCCGACCTACGCCATGCTGGTTTCCTTTTTTTCCAGATGTACATTTTCCACCTGTAGTTTTTCTCCCATCGTGTTTGTGTTTTATAAGAAACGAAAATGAGCTTGTTCAATAAAAGCACGGTAATGATAAGCAGTAATGAGCGCATTAATCAAACCGCAGCTCGATGCAGCAAAATGACGTGCTAATGTTTGCACCATTGTCGCATAAACAGACTTTCTTAAGTTGCAAACATCAAAGCAGACATCAAAAGAATAACGTTCCACTTAGAGGTGTTTATCATTACGGACAATCATTTTCCTGTGTGTGCGAGCGCGCGCGCGTGTGCGTGAAAGTGTTAAGCCACAGGCAGTCAGTCACTTAGGCCATAATTACAAACTGAAGGGTGTCCTGATAAGTGTCGGTGGACGCTTTAGAACAGCATGGGGCGCTAAAAGAAAAAGGGACAAGTGTTTAGGGCTTTAAAAAAAAGGAGATTAGGAGGCCTCCTGCCGTGCAATGAAACTCTGGTGACTGGCTTTGCTTCTATTACAGCACACTAATGAGGATGATGGCTGGTGGATAAATACGAACTCTAATTCCACTCAAATGTCATGGTTGACAAGCAGGTCTGCATTAGCTGCATAAAGCTTTTAAAAGATTATATATTTTTTATGGCGGTCAGATAATATAAAACGTAACTCTATAACTCTTACTGTGTGTTGTAAACTGTGAATGAATGAATGAATGTCAAATCAGTGACAGAACTAATCATTTAGTCATACAGGCTCATTCATTCATCATTTGTGTGTTTGTTTCAGATGCAATGGCTGCCCCGTCGCCAGCAAAGAGTATTGGTGACCCCGGCATCACACCCCTGTCCCCCACACACACACTGGTGGGTCTCTTTCTTCTGGAAACAATAGTACAGTATAATACACAATAGTACACTATAGTATGCAATAGTACACCATAGTACAGTATCATACAGTGTAGTGTGCTATAGTACAGTATCATACACTATAGTACAAAATAGTGCGTTATAGTAGAGTATCATACACTATAGTATAGTGCGCTATAGCACAGTATCATACAGTATAGTGCGCTATAGTACAGTATCATACACTATAGTACAATATAGTGCGTTATAGTACAGTATCATAGTGTAGTGCACTATAGTACATTATAGTGTGCTATAGTAAAGTATCATACAGTATAGTATAGTGCACTATAGTACAGTATCATACACTATAGTACAATATAGTGCGTTATAGTACAGTATCATATACTATAGTATAGTGCACTATAGTACAGTATCATACAGTGTAGTGCGCTATAGTACAGTGTCATACACTAGTGTGCTATAGTACACTGTAGTGCGCTATAGTACAGTATCATACACTAGTGTGCTATAGTACACTGTAGTGCGCTATAGTACAGTATCGTACACTATATTTCAGTATAGTGTGCTATAGTACAGTGTAGTACGCTATAGAATAGTATCGTACACTATATTTCAGTATAGTGTGCTATAGTACAGTGTAGTACGCTATAGAATAGTATCATACACTATAGTACAGTATAGTGGGCTATAGTACAGTGTAGTGCTCTATAGTACAGTATTGTACACTGTAGTGCGCTATAGTACAGTATTGTACGCTATAGTAGTGTAGTACGCTATAGAATAGTATCATACACTATAGTACAGTATAGTGGGCTATAGTACAGTGTAGTGCGCTATAGTACAGTGTCATACACGTATAGTATAGTGCACTATAATAGTGTCGTACAGTATAATTCGCTATAGTACAGTATAGAGCACTATAGTACAGTAATAATTATTTTCTCCTTTCTCTCTCCATTTTCCACTTTCTCTTCTTCCTCTCTTTTTCTTTCTTTCTTTCCTTCTTTCCCCCCCTCTCTCCGTCTCGCTCACTCCCCTGTCTCTCTCTCAACCTCTCTTCTTCCCTTTCTCTTACTCTCTTCCTCCCTCTCTCTCTGTGCAGAAGGACACGGAACAGAATGAAACATCGAGTCACTCGTTTGTGGTGGTGGTGGCCATTGACTTCGGCACCACCTCTAGCGGTTATGCATACGCTTTCACTAAGGAGCCTGAGTGCATCCACACCATGAGGTGAGAGTAACACATCCACTGGGGACTTTTTACACTCGAACTCGACACTCGGGCGGAGAAATCAACTCTAATGACATTTTGTCACCATGACAACAGAAAACCGTGTTTGATACGTCTGCTAAACATACGTCTGTTAAAATATCAGCCTTAGTGTGAAGTTCAATCACTTTCCTTCCATCTCTCACTGTCTAAAACTCTGTCTCTCTATCTCGCTCTTTTTTTTTTTCTTTTTTTTTTAAGATCTCACTAATGACTCTTTTTATTCTCCCTCTTTCTCTTCCTCTCTCTGTGTTTAATGTACACGCACAACTTCATAAGTTTCCTCCACCTCCTTAATCACACACACTACATCTCTCTCTCTCATCCACTCTAATACACCAGAGTGATTTTTAGCCCGGCTTCTAGTTCACTGTCTATTTCTATCTTGCTCATTTGTCTCTAGGTTCCTACATGCTTTGTTATAGAAATTTATTTATAGAGACGTGTGTGTGTGTGTGTGTGTGTGTGTGTGTGTGTGTGTGTGTGTGTGTGTGTGTGTGTGTGTGTGTGTG
>JAOTRA010067218.1:0-14817 GCA_026260255.1 Pseudolaguvia tuberculata | reverse complement strand
ACACACACACACACACACACACACACACACACACACACACACACACACACACACACACACACACACACACAAAGGCAAAAGATATATTAGGTCAGGCTTCTTTCTGTGGAGCCACAGCCATAGTCCCCATGGTATAAGAAGCTGCTGGAGATGATAATGCAGACTTGGCCAGGCTAGAGCTGGTCTTGATGGTTAAGCCATAAGTTGCTGTCTCAAGTACAGTTAATCTGGACAAGTATTTCCTGAGTCAAAGCAGGTGCCTCCGAAACAGGGCTTCTCTTTTTTCCCCAGTTCTTTAAATGGAAAAGGACAGTATCTCAAACTGCCATGGCATTCTTGATAGAATTAAATAGCTCAACCCAGTCATATTAAGACTGGGACACAGTTTCAGGTGATGTCAGGCTCTTGACCAAGCTTGAGTTCTCCCTACTGAGAGTCCAGACCGCATAGAGGGAGTCTCCAGGGTGACCCACTGCTCCCTGCTCCTTAGTACATCCCATATGAGTTGTTTCCACTTTAAATAACACATTTTGGTAAAGTTTACACATGTCAGTTTGTAGAAAAAGGATTTCACAATCCCTTGGTTATAAAGTGTACATTACACCAAAAGATAATTTGTGTATCATCAACAATGTAATTCCTTACAACTCTCCAAAACAGGGCTCGGGACAGAAAGAAGAGTTAATAACTTCGGTGAGGAAGTCAATTAAGATGGTTTGAACCTGCTGACTTTAATAAAATCCATTATTTTTGAGAGACAGGTGAACTTAATGTTGAATAGATTTTAGTGTTGTTAATGGCAGTTCTTTGAAAAGAAAAATCAATTCCATGATATAGTTCACTAATATTTGACTTGTTAGCAATTAGCAGTAAACAGGTTTAAGCAAAAACTCGATATGGGAAGACACTATATTGAATAGATCCCTTATTGAAGTGCCATTTATATTTTGTCCCTAATACAAAACCACACACCAAAAAAGCTATTTCTGACTTAAACCCACATCTTACAGGTATCAGTACATCTGCCATTTATCTGACAATCTACACTTCTGTCTTTTTATATTAATAAATATAAATAGTTAACAAGTAATAAAATATTTTAAGGGCTAATATTTTGCCTGCAATGCCATGTCTGTCACGCTTAAAATACAGGCAGGAACCAGACTTTGAGAACACGCTTTAATTTAATGATAAGTAACCATACAGCGATGCTGATCTAAAGATACAGTACTTAACTCGGAACTAGGATGTCAAAATATATTCTTGGACAAGACGAGGGTCCAGACGCGAAAATATTAGCATAACAGCGAAACAATGATCCGTGCCATCGTTAAAATTAAAATGGCGCTCCCCTAAAATAACGCACTAATGGTGGTTAGTGACATAGAAAGGTTAGAACATGTATCATAAGAGTAACACCCCTTTAAAGAAGACTCTCCAAAAGGGAGAGAAACAGAGGCAGAGACCGCAACAGAGACAGAGGCCGAGAACGGGACAGAGACAGACCAAAACAAAGACAGAGGCAGAGACAGGGACAGAGACAGACCAGAGATCGGGAGAGAAACAGACCAGAGCAAAGCCAGAGACAAGGACTGGGACAGACCAGAAACATGGACTGGGACAGACCAGAAACAGGGACTGGGACAGATGGAGACACAGACAGGGACAAACCAAGACAGAGACTGGGAAAGACCGAGACCAACCAAGATGGGAACCTGGACAGAGAACAACCAAGACAGAGAGAGGAGCATGAGCAAGAACCGAGAAAGAACAGGAGCACAGAGGAGAGACTAAGGAAGATGAGACAGAAAGGAACAGAAGGCAAGATTTGTTCTGGGATGTTCTTTCTATACTCTTCGTTGTATAAGGTATTATGCAATCCAGTGGCCATCTTTGCATACAAGACGACATATATATTGGCTTCTATTTCATTTCACATGTATTTTTTCAACTATCCAAGTTATTTACAACAAAATTTTGTACCTTTTTCTTGAAACTAGCATTTTTTATTGTTTTTGCGTGGTGGATCCTTTAATCAGCATAGTGTGGTGTATATTTGTTATTAGCTTTTAATGGCTATTTAATAATGTTGTAATGCTTTTTTTTCCACCTTAAATAACGGTTAGTGATGTTGAATGGGTGCGGCATGTATCATAAGAATATCTAGATTGCTCATTGAGTTTGTCAAGGACATAACTAGCCAGGAACATTGGCAGTAGTCTCCTCGGAAACAGAACGTTGGATAGGGAGATGATTAAAGCTTGAAACAATACGATTATATCTGCTAAAAGTAAAACCAATTTTACAACCAAGCAGTAAAGTTAAAAAATAATAATAAAATAAATTAGTATGTGGGTGTGCCTTTGGAGGACCGCCTGCAGAGGGCGCCCTCGCCTGAATTTTAAAGTTCAATCCCGATGGTGGCCATTTTGGGCGTGGTCTGCCTATATAAGCAGGTGGCCTTCAAAGTCTCACTGCGAAGTATTGTTGCCCTAGGCCTTGCTAAGCGTTTGTATGTTCTTGATATTTATGACTTTTGGATTATTGACCTTATTCTGTTATTCGACTACTCTTTGGATTACCCCTTTGGATTGTTTGCCTTCCTCTCTCCCTTTCCTAATAAACGCCTGTTTATCTACTGCATCATGGATTCTTCATTGCCTTCAGCTCGTTCATCACAGTGTGTCAAAGGTTTGTATCAAAAGATTTGAGACAGTCCTGTGACAGTGTGTACAGCCTACTGCCTTGTGCTAACATATATTTCCGTATCTTGAAGCATATCCTCTCATATTGCGAGAACATGCAAACTTCGCACTGCGCCGCCACGCCGCCCCGCTGAAATATATTTCTCATGAAGATTTATTTATTTATTTTTTTTACAAGAAATGGGTCATTTTAATCCCAACTGTAACCGTGCTGTCTGTGAATAATCAGATGAATCCATACTGCAGTAGATCACTTTATATATTTATTTAGGAAAGGAGAAATCAGGGAAGGCAGACAGAATCCAAATCGGTGTTCAAAGAGAGTAGTCAAAGTTCGTAATCCAATAGTCAATAATCCAAAGTTAAATCCAAGAAAGTAGAAACACAGCGCTCGGTAAAGGCCTAGGGCAACAATACTTCGCAAAGCAGTCTAGGAGGCCACCTGCTTATATAGGAAGCCCACGCCCAATTTGCTCAACCAGGAAGTAGTTCCCTAGTATTCCCTCTGCAGGTGGTCCTCCGGAGTCATAGTTGTTACACCAACAGATTTTGTAATAATGTTTCAGTGCAAACTGTCAAAAAGTATCTAATATTCACAGCTTGGTAAAGCGAATTGAGTCAATTTTTTGCAAAGACATAAGACCTTCACGTCAACTGCAACTAGACCTCTGCAACATGCCAAAAAGATTCACCCTGAGACTAAAGTGTTGATTATCAAGAGGCTGAAGACCAGATCCACTGCTGATGACACCTTCATTGTGTCTCAGCATCAAGTACACAGGATAAAAAAAGATTTAAAGAGACTGTAGACCGTTTGTTGGCTCGAAAATCCAAGGCATGCCCATTTTCTACTGCAGGAGAACTTTAAACCTTGTCACCTGATTTGCCAGAACAATTGTTCGGATTCTGTCTTGAAATGGCCTCCATGGTTAAATCAGTACCCAGAAGCACTAAACATAAGAGAATTGAAAAACCATGTGGTATTTGCCAAGACCCACAACCTGCTAAAAGTATGGATGCTGGAAAAGTGGCAGAAGGTGGATTTTTCAGATGTATTCTCTGTTGAATTACACCACAGTTGCCACTAATATTGCAGGATACGTACTGGAGCCTGCATGGATCCGAGTCAAAAAAAAAAGTGAAGGTGTGCGATAGATCTGCAGGGTGGAAAGCAACATCAGTAGTCTAAAATACCAAGAAATCTTAGCTACTTCTTATATTCTTAACCATAAAAGAGGCCAAATTCTGCAGCAGGATGGTGCTCCATTGCATAATTCCCCATCAAAGTTCCTCAAGGCAAGATCAAGATTGGCTAGCCCAGTCACCAGACATGAACATCATAGAGTATATGTGGTGTAGGATGAAAAAGTAAGCATGGAAGTCTAAACCAAATGATTAATGAACTCTACACTGCTTTCTTTGACATTCCTGATGACTTCATCAATAAATTGTATGAATCCTTGCCAAACCTCATGGATGCAGTATTTCAAGCTCATGGAAGTCATACAATATATTAAATTGGATCTCACAGCACCACTACTTAATTTGCTGACAGATTTTTGTATTTGCAGTAAATTTGTTCAATTTCTTGCCAAAATGTGACCTTTCTGTTTTGATTAAATGAAAAATCTTTTTTTAGAGAAACTAATTTACTTCAGTGCATTAAACATAATTTGGGAGGTTTTAGCATTTCATACTGTGACTACGTTGACGCCGGGTGTTGAGTCGAGTCCATGAATGCAGGAGCATTCCTGCAGGAGCGAGGTGCGGCTTCAGCAGAGAGGCGTGGTAGGTCGGGGAGATCCGATAATGAGCGGGTGGCCGTAGGTGGTAAGAAATGTCATTAATTCTGCGTAAGACTGGAAAGGGACCAATATACCTGGTGCTAAGCTTTCGACACGGGGGCTTCAGTTTTAGATCCCGCGTTGATAACCATACCAGCTTCCAGGGTTGGCAGTCGTGGTCCGGGCATCTTTGCCGGTTTGCCTGCAGGCGTTGTTTTTGAACCGCCCTGTTGATTCGCACATGGGCGTTCTCCCACACCCTGGCACTTCTTTGGTAGCAATCCTCTACTGCCGGTACGGTGGCTGGCTCATCGGACCATGGAAATAGTGCTGGATCCGAACATCCACCTCCCCAGCTGCTGCCGGCTTTTTCTTTGTGGAAAAAAAGGACTGTGTGTTAAATTGTAAAAAATTGTGGCTCAATGATATCACTGTGAAATATAGATATCCGCTACCATTAGTACTGTCGGCACTGGAACAGCTCCGGGATGCACACGTTTTCACCAAACTTGATCTGCGCAGAACAAATAATTTAATTCGGATTTGCAAGGGCGACGAGCGGAAAACTGCATTCATCACCCCCACAGGACACTACAAGTATTGAGTCATGCCTTAGGGTTTATGTAACGCCCCCGCCGTGTCCCAGTCATTTATTAATGACCTATTCCGCGACATGTTGGGTTCGTGTGTTATAGCCTATATCAACGACATCCTCATTTACTCCACAGATATGGCGAAACACCAAACTCAGGTACGGGAAGTCCTTAAACGGTTACTGAGCAACAACCTCTTTGTCAAATTAGAAAAGTGTGAATTTCACAAGACCAATGTCCACTTCCTAGGGTACCACATTAGCGAGGACGGGGTCGCCATGGAGACTAAATAAGTCGTGGCCGTGCGGGATTCCTAGGACACACTGTTCTGTGCATATTCAGCTCAAGGGAGGTATTCACTCCACCTCTGTTGTTGGTGGGTGCAGTATGTGCGTAAAAACCGGCCCAAATCCTGATTTAGCCTCTCTGCCTGCCCGTAAGACTGTGGGTGGTAGCCTGAGGAGAGACTTATATTCACATCCAGCCTCTTGAAAAATTCCTTTCATGCCCTAGACGTGAACTGGAGCCCCCGATCCGATACTATGTCCTTCGGCAGGCCGAAGATCCTAAAAACAAACTCAAATAACACCCTCACGGTCTCCAGGGCTGAGGGAAGGCCCCAGAGGGACACCAACGACACGCCTTGGAAAACCTATTGACCACAGTAAGGATGGTGGTATGTCCAGCTGAGGGTGGTAGATCGGTAACAAAGTCTATAGAATTGTGTGACCATGGTCTTTGTGGCACCGGGAGTGGGTGTAACAAACCTTCTGGTAGATGCTTGGGAGTTTTTGACTGGGTGCAAGCGGTGCAGGACTTCACAAGGTTTTCTATTTCTGCCTGCATCCCGGGCCACCAGTGTTTAGTCGTGACGAACTGGGTTGTCTGTCTCATTCCGGGATGCCCAGCGCAGGTTAACAACGTGGTCTGAGTTCCGGACTTACCTATTCTTTGCCCTCTGGAAGTCCCTCGGGTGCTGGGGAATCCTCGTACGCCTTCCTGATATCCTCAGTCAGATCCCACAGCACGGGTGCAATCACTATCTCGGGTCATAACACGCTCTTTCCATGATTTGGCTGGTTAGGAAGGTCAAAGCAGTGAGATAATGAATCAGCTTCTGACCACAAAGTTGAATCGTGAGAAAAACAGTGCCCATCGGGCTTGACAAGCGTTCAACCGTTGCGCCCCTTTTAGGTATTCCAGATTCTGATGGTCCATGAGTGCTTCCATCCAACCAGTGACGCCATTCAACTAACGCCTCCTTAATCGCTAAAAGTTCCTTGTTCCTGACGTTTTAATTGGCTTCCGCTGAGGATATGTCCGTGTTTAAGCGCTTCCTCAATATATTGATCTAATGCCTTGGACCCAGCTTTTTGGCGGTGTGGTGTTGGGCAAAAGGCCAATATAACAATCGACATCGCGGTGCAGAGGTAACGCCGTAGCCCGCTCTTTACTAAATACTTTGCATAAGTCATCATAACAGTGCGGTACCTCCACTGTGTTAGTTTCGCTTCTCAGACAAGTCCTAGTAAAAACTTTCTTATGCAATATGCAGTTCGTCTGGCAATACTGGGACCAGTCCGAGATTTTGGCCTTCTTCCATGATATTATGGGGTCGTGTAGGCGTAACCTCGAAAATCCTAGCACGAGCAATGTTTTCGGGGCAGAAATTAAATTAAACAAGATTTTTTCAGAGTAAGAATGATTGATTTATTGTTATCGATAGCAGCGCCGTCTTCTTACATATCGCTGGACCAATGGGTTGCCCTTAAATGGCAGTGACGTTGACAGCAGGGTTACACGAGATTGTGGGCACGCGAAGTCTTCGTGCCATTTCCTCATCCATGATATTTATCGTGGATCCCGAGTCCACTAAGGCAGAAAAAGAGCAAGATACCCCGTTAAAATGTAGCCTTGCTGATAAAGACACACTTAGGTCGTGATGAACAGAGAACATGTGTGTACTCACTTGCAGGCAGGGCTTGACCAGACAGTGTGTGAGCGTGTGATCTGCTTCTCCACAATAGGGGCATAGATCAAATCTCCGCCTTTGCCGTTTTTCACGATCCAAGAGATTACTAGCTCCTACTTGCATGGGTTCTGAGTCAGAGGAACCCCGAGGGGGACTGCACTCTCTTCCGGGTCCTTTGGCTTGGAATTTCATAGATACGGTAGGGTGGTTGCGCAATAGGTTGTCTGTCCGGATCGCGTGCTGAATAAACTCATTATAGGTGTCAGACTCGCCCCTGCACACTAGTTCCGCTTGGAGGTTAGCATTAAGTCCTTCTTTAAATAGGGCTTTGATCGTAACCTCGTTCATCCCACTTTGTGCCTCCAGAGTTTGGAAAGTGATGGCATACTCCGCTGCGGACTTGGCACCCTGTTTCAAACGAAAAAGTCTCGTGGGTATATCCTGGCCCCCCGCGGGGTGCTGAAACACCTTCCGAAGTTGGGAAAAAAAGCAGTCGCTAGAAGATCGGAGGGTTGGGTCTGTGACGGCAATGATGCCGGGAGGTGAGTCGAGTCCATGAATACAGATACACAGCTAGAGTTACAAAGTTTATTGTCCGATATTAAGAGCCAAGTACAAACAAATCCAAAACACAAATCCAAGGGGTAAACGTTTAAACAGTCCAGAGGTCGAAAGCCAGTAATCCAAGGAAGAATGTATCTATGCATGCTCAGTAAGGTTTACGTAAACAATACTTCACATTGTGACCTAGTGGCGTGGCCTTATATAGGGTGGCCACACCCAATTACCTATTGCCGGAAGTAGTTCCTAATCCTCTGTTGGCCATCAGCCAGAGTAGGCCTACTTACACATACGAGCGATTTCTAACACCAATTGCTTCATTAAAAGTCAGATTAATAGCAGGTGTTTCTACAAAATAGAACAGCGACAAGACTTTTGTCAGGGACTGTAGATCAACATCCACTGCCAAAGAATTTTCACAGGAACTCCATCACTTCTGGGTGAAATCTACATTTTGCAGGCCTCAGTTTGTGTCTGAAAGGATGTCTGCTCCTAAATTCAAATATACTGCTCTCAGTGAGTGGGTTTACTGAAGATCTTGCTTGCCAACTTATAAAGTAGTCATGAATAAGACTTGTTGTGTGTGTCCACTACTGAGAATGGCAGAAAGAATCTGTGAACTGTGATTCAACATACTCAGTTAATGTGCAAAGAAAGTCTTGGGCGTGGCTGCCACTTAAACCAACCCCCATCCATGTAAGGGAAGCATTTGTTGCTATTGATATCCTGCAACATATGGCCTCCATGGCTTGAAGATATTGTAAGACGTTAATTCTGTGATGGTTGCAAGTATAACATCAGAAAAATGCACATACATAAAGATTGGCTTCTTGGTGAGTGATGCGGTGGATCTATTTAAACTGTATGTTTTTGTGTTTATTCATTTAACTGACTAACAGGAGATTGGCTAACCAGAGTTAATTATTAGTTAACTAAAATAAATGGTGTTCAAATAAACACAGGCTTAAGCACATGCTAACAAAGCTAGCAGAGACCGAGCCAAGAATGAGTCTGAAGAGGTCAAGTCTAAGTGCAAAAAATGTTAAGTCTATAAAGAATTTTTTATGACAATTAAATGAACAAATTCATAATAAATGTTATGACAGTTATGGTGACTTTCAATATTTAAAAAATCCAGGAAAATATTGTGAGTAACATTATTGTTTACTTAAATACCTCTATTGTCTATTATTTGTTATTTTATTCATCAAAATTTGAGAGTATGAATGCACTTGATGTTTATTTTTCTCTGTTCATCGTTGTTCCTGATGTGTGTGTAAAGACCATACCTCAGGGATTTTAGTGCAGTCTGGATTAACCAGGGTTTCGGAATGTGCAGCTTACTCAAACATGGTTAGTTTTAGGGGAGGTGAGGAGACTTAATCTATTGCTATTAATACCAGTTTGTGGGAATATTTGATTGTGTTGCTACGTGTACAAAGTATGTCTGAGAGCAGTTATCATCAATATTCAGAGCACTTCAGAAGCACGGCAGGAAATTAAAGCTAAATCCCTCTGCCCTTTAAACAAAATAGATTAGTTTAACACGTGCCCAGCATACAATCCATCCTCATGTATATTACACAGCAATAAAAAAAACGGATGTAGAATGCAATCTGTTATGTGTGGAATGTAATCTGTTATGTTTGATACATTGGATTCACTGTGTTAAGAGACATTATTTCAGAAGCATTTATTTCACACCATTATGAAATGTATAGTAGTATACATTATATAGCAAAAGTATTGGGACCAATGTATATGTAGATAAGCTGAACAGCACTAACTAATGGTACTATTTTGTTTAATCAAACATAGGTATGGACATGTGGGATCCTGTCAGTGTTCTACTTCATAACAATGGTGTTCAGTGAGAAGATCAGGGCTCTGTGCAGAACAGTAAAGTTCCCCTTCAGGAACCTGAGCTGTGTCAAATCTATATGGGAATGTCATCATGTGACCTTGGTCTAGGGTTTTTTATTAGTGCTTTGTATGTTTGTCAGTTCTGTTTTCACCAGCCACTTTAACAGGGTTATTCATACATTGGCGTTGCCTGAGCAGACTCTTGTAATGAAAGAGAAAGTAGACACTCTTGACAAAGCCACCAATAGAAGGGATTTCGCAGCTTTGAGAATGTCTAGAGGCTTCTAAATGCCAAAAAAGGATGAAGGGTTATGTCTAATCTTGTTAGCTAAATTGTGGTCTCAAATCAGGTCTAATTGCTGGTTTGATTAAAAAGATCTCATGGACACATAGTGATTCTTATGTTCATGTCTTCCATTGGACTATTTAAACAGAGGTCATGTGAAGTCTTTCCCAAAGCAGTTTGATGCAGTGTCTTATTTGCTCAGGGATCCATGGTTACATACATAACCTACAGATGTCCTTCTACACCAATATTAGTAAAACATGTACTGGAACACAGGAGTTTTGTGTACAAAACCATTTTAATACTGGAACCATGCTTAAGCCTACTAGTTCCAGTACAAAATTTATTGCTACATCTAAAAATAATAGAGACAATCATGTGCTTTCAAATTTTTGGCAACAGTTATTTAAATATGCAAATTTTTGTAAAGTTTCCACAAACCTTTGGACATATAGTGTAGTTTTTATGATTTACTATTGCTGTCTATTTCAATATTCTTTTACTGTGATTGTGCTAAAGTTAGAAAGCTTTTGATGGATTATAACACTGGTGGTGTTCAATAATAATAAACATACATAAACATACATACATACTTGGCTTGAACTTTATTTCGTTATGGTTAATGTCATTTGAGCATTTGTGTTAAACTTTAGTAAATACTGGAATTCTAGGACAAATATTTCCTTAGTGACTCATAAGCTTGATACACATATATCTGGAATGTCAAGTAAAATGACGCACAACATTCAACATCAAGGTTTTTTATATATTATTAACAAAGCATTTTTTCCATATACCACACAGGAACATTTTCCCCTTCTTCTGCTAAATCTGTTGAATCTAACTGTACTGCCAGAAAGAATGCGCTGGCCTTGCTGTTGCCTAACAACCACACTTCTTTCAGCCATGAGAGATGACTTTTTGACTAATTGAATTTCTCATCTTTTCAATGTATTGACACTCAGACACTACTCAAAGGACAATGATTCTCAGTGTATGCCACTGGAATTAAATTGGCAGTTCAAGTCAAGGCTGATCATTCAGTGACTATTGACGTATTTTAGCATCCTTTCTTAAATAAAATTGATAAGTATCGAATAGCTAAAGCTATTCAGCGGTACAACTTTACAGAAAATAATATCTGGACCTAGACTGTGACTGTAGACACATAAATCATTTATGTTGAGAGAGCAAATGGCAGACATGAGGCACCAATATGACAACTAAATCTACTAAATCTACACGTCACGTAGAGTGCCGTTTCGAAATTGATTAGGAGATACAATAAGCTAAACAAGCAAAAGGTTAAAAAGAAAATTGTATATAGCATTACAGAGAAAATGGCCAGGTTCAATCTTTGTACACACCACACACACACACACACACACACACACACACACACACACACACACACACACACACACACACAAACACATGTATATATACTACATTAATGTTTTACTAAAGTAATAATATTATTACCATGCCAGAGGATTTTGAATGGTCATACCAGCTGCAATTATATGATATATATAAATAAATTTTTTTTTTAAATTGTTGCATACAGGATTGTACAATGTACAATATATAGTGAATTGTTTTTCTTCACATAGCCCACCAGAGTGCAGGGTCAGCTATGGAGAAGAAATGTTTTTGCTCAAGGACACAAACAGATGATTTTACTTGAAGTTTCTGGATACTATCTTGAGTTATTCTGAGGACAAGTTTACAGTCATACCTGGGAGTAAACAAACAGATCTCCATGCACGTTAGATTAATTGTAGACCTCTAGCCTTTGGAATGCCTAAATTATAGAAAACATGATTAAATAATGGGCGGTGTGGCGGCACAGTGGTGTAGCACGGTCACCTCACAACAAGAAGGTCCCAAGGCAGCGCGGTGGCGTAGTGGATAGCAAGGTTTCCTCACAACAAGAAGGTCCCAGGTTCACTTCCCGGGCCGGAGTTTGCATGTACTCCCTATGCTTGCATTGCTTTCCTCCAGGTACTCCAGGAAACCTCTTACAGTCCAAAAACATACAGATTAGGTTGATTGGTGATTCTAAATTGTCCATAGGAGAAAATGTGTGTGAGTGGTTGTTTGTGTATGTGTTGTGTATGCTGAGATGGACTGGTGACCTGTCTAGGGTGTACCCCCACCTTTTGCCTTATGTAAGCTGGGATAGGCACCAGCAGACCCTGTGACCCTGCATTAGAGAATAAGCAGGCAAGAAGATACATTAATGAATATTTTTAAATAATACCTTTGCTGTTTTACTTTTATGGCAGGTTATTGAAACTACATCTACTACAACCAAAAAGCAGGTGAGATATTGTGCGGCGAGTAGGGTAATGATAGAGTCTATTCTAAAGGGTGATAACTGGAAAGTGGAAGGAGATTTCCTGTCTCTAACTGATGAGGGGTTTTCATCATGGCACTTCTGCCATCCCAGGCAGGAAGGTGTGAATTAAGGGGTTTCTTTGACTGTGAGGGATGAAAGTACTGTAGAGGGTTCATTGTATCGAGCTACTGATGTGATCTGTGTGGATAATGGTCTCTGGGTTCTCGGGTGGTTTATTGGGAGCATGGAGCCCTGAACAAGCATTTGCTTTTGAGCTGAGCTGTAAGACTGATTTTTGGCTCTATTTATAGTGGTGGCATTTTTGGTGCCTTTGCTCGATTATTGCTCATTCTCAATAGTCTTGCGTTTTCACTTGCAAAATCTTGCTTTTCATTTTGGACTTGTGAGTTTACCCTTTGCCTGTTTTCTGGCTTCCTGTTTTTGTTGCTCTGCTTTGCGTTATGTTTTGCTTCTTTCTCAAGCCTTGGTAGTGCGCCCTGTTGGATTTTGTCTCACAACTTTTTTGTATTTTTGTTCTGGAGTTTTTTCCATTTCTCTTTCCATGTGCTTGTTTCTGCAGTTTCTTGCGGTCTTCATTTTTTCCTTTTGCACACGTTTTACGTTCAGGATTTTTGTGCCTTCTTTTTCCCTGAGTAACTCTTCTTCACGAACCATCTGCATCTGGGTTTTCTGTCACCAACAAGCCAAACAGTGAACCCAGCAGATTGGTCAGAACTCCGGACCACAGTGGAGAACCAGGTTGCTGTGTTGGGCTCTCACCTCAAAAGGCTTCAGCAGGTGAACCAGACCTCAGGGTCATGCATTTTGGTTTCACTAATGCCCGGTTGTTTTCCAGGCCTTTATTACTGTCGAGGAGGGCCGTCCGGAATCATTATTGTGTACCTGGACGATGTTTTGATATTCTCTCAATGCCTAATGGAACATGTCAGTCATGTCTACAAAGTCCTGCAACGTCTCCAGGAGAATAAATTATATGATAAGGCAGAGAGTTTCACCAGACCTCAGTCTCCTTCCTGGGGTTAAGGATTGCTCCCTCTGTTCTTGAGATGGAACACATCAAATTATCTGCAGTGTCCCCAACATCGAGACAGGTGCTCCAGAAATTCCTAGGTTTCACCAGTTTTTATAGTTGGTTCATCAGGAACGTCAGCTCCCTCGCTGTTCCCCTTCTGGCCTTGACCTCAACCAAGGTCCTGTTTAAGTGGAATCCCCAAGCAACTCCTTTCCTGCCTCATGGAAAAGTTCACCTCAGTCCCCATCCTCACATCCAAGTCACTACATGGCAGTTTATTGTTGAGATCAACACATATGAGACAGGGGTAGGAGCCATTTTGTCCCAAAGAAGCCTCAAGGACAACAAGATCCACTCGTGCTCCTTGTTTTGCCATTGACTTACCCCGTTGGGATGCCATTATTTTAGCGGCGATCGAGAGCTTTTGGTCATTAAGTTGGCTCTGCAGGAGCAAAGACACTGGCCGGAGGGGACCCTTCTTAGTGTAAACTGACCAGCGCAACTTGTCTGCCAAGCCCGTTGATCATTTGTCAGGAAGGGTGGGGGGAGCAGGATCAGGGAAAAGGAGCGCAGGATTGGTGGGTTTAAATCGTCCACCTGACATATCGAGACAGGCTAGATAATCCAACAGCCCCTAGGAGAAAACTGCCGGCTTATAAAGTGTGCAAATCAGCGTTTGACGAGACTCAGCTGCGCTCAAGCGCTCAAGCGCAGCCGATTCCGTGCGCGCGCCGCTGCACACCAGCAGCGCGTTGGAGATGCTCATTTCAGAGGAGGGCGTGACATCATTATTCTTTTCCTGTTTTAACTTTACTATTTCTTTTTTCCCCGGCTCCAAGAATCTCAAGTCTGATGCCATGTCCAGACAGTTTTCCTCTTCCCCAAAGCTGTAGACTTACAAAACCATTTTAGATAGAGGAGAGGGTCAAGAAGGCTTTGAAACAAGAGCCTGGCCCTAGCGATACCCTTCCTAATTGTCTGTTCTTTCTCAGAGCCTTACTCCCTCAGGTCCTAGATTAGGCACACAAGCCCTGGTTCATCTGTCACCTCAGAGGGATCTATACCTTATTTCTCCTCAGACAGCAATTCTGGTAGGTAAAGATGGAGAAAGACACCCTCAAATATGTTGCTGCATGTGACTTCTGCACTCACAACAAGCCAACGAATTTCCATCCTTATACCTCTCCCATTTCCTCATCGCCCATGGTTACACAATGCTCTGGAATTTGTGACTGGTCTGCCGGTGTCCAACAGCTTCATTTGTATTTAAACCATAGTAGACTACTTATTTGTGGTATATGTATTCTGTTCCCCTCCCTCAACTCCCCTCTGCAAAGCAAACCGCTGAACTGGTAGTTGACCACATAGTTCATTTGCATGGGCTCTTTTCTGACACTTTTCTCCACATTTTTTACTTCATGTTTTGTTTATTTTTTTCTTTTTCCATGTTTTTCTTTCCGCCTCTTGTATGTTTTCTGTCTTCCTTGCTTTGCATTATCTTTTGCTCCATTTATTAGGGGCACACCATAGACAGGTTGCCTGTCCATCGCACCTCTTACAGATAAAAACATAAATCAAAAACGTCTAAATTACCCATAGGACGTGTGTGTGTGTGTGTGTGTGTGTGTGTGTGTGTGTGTATGTGTGTGTGTGTGTGTGTGTGTGTGTGTGTGTGTGTG
>JAOTRA010067199.1:0-14826 GCA_026260255.1 Pseudolaguvia tuberculata | reverse complement strand
TATACCATCAAATATGTGTCAAAATCAACCTAATGTACATGGTTTTGTATTGTGGGAGGAAACTGAAAAAGATCCTTTGTCCTAATTTGGGATATGGTGTAGCTCTAAAATTAACCCTTACAAATTATGAGTCCCAGATGAACCAGGATTATACGAGCAACTGCAAATAAAAACGCACAGAGGTATACACCTATAAGGAGTCCTTTAGCATGAATGTTTGTTTTTCTTTATAGAACACATAAGGATTTCAAATATACTAGGCAACAAATACAAATCAAAGCTTGTCTTCTTTTAAAACAATTCCCTGACAGAAATACTCATGAGAGTAAGAAAAATAGTGAATCCATGCATGTCAGACAGCGATTGTTTGAAGTCATTACCTCAAAAGAAGAAATCAATGTTTAATATTTTTCAGCTATGTCTAGGGAACAGTCATATGTCTGAATTTCAAGTGAATAATAGCCATTATTACATATTACAGCCATTCAAATTGAATCGATCTTCCACATATCAAAGAGGTATTATTTCATATAGCTGTCTTATTAGCAGCAAATGCTACCAGTCTCAATCCACTGTCCATTCTAAATTTTATGTCAGCAGCAAATTCTTAGCTTTTATCTGTCTTTCAGGTGTCATAATAGAATAAAATTATGTCATAATTTGTGTGAGATATTTGTTACATATTTAAAAACTATTTTACAATCAGGATGAACGGTATCTTCTTTTGGTTAGTCAATTATGGCCACAAACATAAATATATTTTATTGGAATGTAATGTGAAAGACCAACACAAAGTGGCATACAATAGTAGTAATAGAAGTACAAAGAAAATTATACAAGAGTTTTGTTTTTTTTTCAAATAAAAGTGAAAAGTGCAGTGTGCAAAAGTATTCAGCCCTCTTTTCCCTGAGTGCATCAAATTGCCTTCAGAAGTTGTCTGATGATTTGCTAACTGATCAAATGTTGACCTAATGACTAAATAGAGTCCACCTGTGTGCAATTTAATCTCAGTACAAATACATCTGTTCTGTGACTGCCTCTGTGGTTTGTTAAGGGTCAGTCTGTCATCCACAAATGGAAAGAGAATGGCACAACTGCAAACCTACCGAGACATGGTTGTCCACTAAAACTAACAGTCCAAACAAGGAGCTCAGGTAGGGGAATCTCTCCATAGGACAACTATCAGTCAATCAAATCTGGGCTTTATGGAAGAGTGGCAAGAAGAAAGCCATTGCTAAAAGAAAACTACAAGAATTCCCATTTGTAATTTGCCAGAAGCCATTTGAGGGATCCAACAAACATGTGGAAGAATGTGCTCTGGTCAGATGAGACCAGAATTGAACTTTTTGGCCTAAATGCAAAACAATGTGTGGCGGAAACCTAACACTGCGCTGAATACACCATACCCACTCTGAATACACCATACCCACTGTCAAACATGGTGGTAGCTCTCTCATGCTGTAGAGATGCTTCGCTTCAGTAGGAACAGGGAAGCTGGTCAGAGTTGATGGGAAGATGGATGGAGCCAAATACAGAGCAATCTTGGAAGAAACCCTGTTGGAGTAGGCAAAACGCTTGAGACTAGGGCAGAGATTCACCTTCTAACTGGACAACGACCCTAAACATAAAGCCAAGGCTACAACGGAATGCTTTTTAAAAGAAACATATTCAAGTGTTGGAATGGCCCAGTCAAAGTCCAGACCTAAATCCAATCGAGAATCTGTGACAGGATCTAAAAACTTCTGTTCACAAACGCTCTCCATCTAATCTGACTCAGCTTGAATTGTTTTGCACGGTAGAATAGGCAAAGATTCCGGTTTCTAGATGTGCAAAGCAGGTAGAGACGTACCCCAAAAGACTTGCAGCTGTAATTGCAGCAAACGGGTGTTCCTGAATACTTTTGAACACTGCACTTTTCAGATTTTATTTGTAAAAAAAAATTGAAGTGATGTATAATTTCCTTTCTACTTGACAATTGTATGACACTTTGTGTTAAGAGTTCTACTCATTTTGACAGAGCTCATCCCTAGTCAATCATTATTTCTGCCTTCAAAGCCATTTTTGAATGTTCTGGGTATCTTAGAAACATTTTGTGGAAAAGTTCAAGGGGGTATGAATACTTTTGCAAGCCATTGTAGCTAATTTAAGCAAATAGCTAAATCATTGTTGATCGTTTGGCACATAAGTCATGCATTTTTTTTATTTCTACATTAAATGCACCTGCTAGCTTGTTTACACTGTATGGCTTCTCTATGGCTTCTTTAGCATAACATTATGATTCACAGTTACAATTAACCTGGAAAATAACCATAGAAAACTCTACTTACTGTTCAATATTGTGAAGTGTAACAAGCATTCACAGAAAATCTGCTTTACTTTAACTATATAGGTTCATATATAGGGGAAAAGGATGTAGGAAGTTTGTCAGTGCCATACAATTCCACATGCATGAGTAGTAGCTGTACAGTAGTACACAGCTAAAAATGTGGGACTGGAAGCTAGAAAACGTAAACCCAGTTGAATTAATCTCTGGCTAAACTCATTGTTCTTTTTGAAAGACTCTAACTGTTATTGTCATTTCCCCAGTCATGAGGCACTGTTGTTTCTGGTGCATCATACATCTCTAAAATATAATTTTCCTTCACATTTACCAGCACAACTAAAGTTATTCCCTGGCTAATCATAGATAATTAAGAGGAAATGTTACTTCCTGCATAGGCAACATCTTAAGGGTAGCAAATTTAAACCCTTCTGCTCCTCAGTATTTCTACAGGGAGTCTGCTAACCTTTTTGCTTGCTAATTTGCCACAGAACACCCAAGAGCTTATAAACACAAGCCTGAAGTGTTGCAAAACCATTTCTTTTAGTTACTGAGGATGTCTTAGTATCAGCTTTCTCTCTTATAGGTATAAGAAATGTTTCTGAGCTACCCAGAACAAATGCAAAAATGGCATTGAAGGCAGAAATAATGATTGACTAGGCATGAGCTCTGTCAAAATTATGAGTAGAACTCTTAAATATTAGGTTTTCAATTACCAGTTTGTTCTAAAGTTCATTTAAGGGGCAACTGGACAATTGGTAGCTCAGTGGTTAAGATGTTGGGCTGCTAATTGGAGGATTGAAGGTTACATTCCTACCACTACTGGGAGCATGAGCAAGGCTCAGTTGTCTAAAAAAGCATGTACTAAAGCCTGTAAATGTAAACTGTGAGGGTTAATGGGTCAGTTTCTTAGTGACTTTATATTGTTTTAGGCAAAAACTGAAAAAAGGATTTACATTTTTTCAGTGTTTACTTTGCAGTTCAGCTGAACACATAATACATTACCTTAAAAAAAGGATTCCTATCCCTTGAACTTTTTCAAGCCTTGTCACATTACAACCACAAACTTAATGGACCAACACAAAGTAGTACACAATTATAAATTAAACATAAAATGATAAATAGATTTCAAAGTTTTAAGCAAATAAACACCAGAATAGTGTGGCGTGCATTTGTATTCAGCCCTGTACTCTGTTGGCCCTCCTAAATAAAATCCAGTGCAATCAATTGCCTCTAAAAGTCACCTAATTAGTTAATATAGTCTACCTGTATGGGTCTGAGATACCTGGTCTGGGAGGCATTGGTGGCTTATTAGAGAACACAAGTGAACAAACAGCATCATGCATACCAAGTTTAAAGGAAGGTTAGGTTGCATAAAAATATCCCAAGCTTTGAACACCTCAATCCATCATCCAATGAAAAAAAAAAGGATTTCACAACTGCAAACCTACCAAGACATTCTTGAGATTCTAGAGATTCTGTTTAAACAAGTATTACTTTAGTTTGAGTAATAAATTCATTCACCTAACACTAATTTGGCTCACCAGGTTCTACTGCAGCCTATCCCACATAGGCTGAAAGGCAGTGGTACAATGGACAGGTCGCCAGTTCATCACAAAACATGCAAACTCCATGCAGGCTAAATCAGGACATTCTTGCTGTGAGGCGACCATGCTAACAATTTCACCATCATGCTTACCAATTTAAAGACTTAATTTAAGAATTGTTGTGATTGTTTCAGAACACTTAGAAGACTTAGGTGCTAAGTTGCTCCTTTGTTGACTGTTTAAGGACCTATAATAATTAGACCCAAACCCTAGCTGAATTAGTGCTTTAGATTGTAATTGCTTCTACTTCAAAAACAACCCCTCTATTATTTTAATTTATATTTATCTCATTTATAAAAATTAAGTAACCGGTGGTGCTGGAAATCGAACCATGATCTTCCAGTTAGCAATCCAACACCTTAACCACTGCATCTCCCACAGTTATACACGCAAACACATGCGTGTGCCTTACCCCATTGCATTGGCATAAATATATCTTTATTACTATTGTTTAATTCTTTTAGCTTATTACACTATCATTCATTTTTTTACCCATTTAGTTATTATGCTCCCATAAAAATTGTTTATATTTTCAAAACAATAACACTGACAAATGTGTCTCTGGGCAAACATAACCAGGTCATTTATCATTTTTACCTGCATTCTGATGTCCTAGTTGAACTTTATAATGGCAGTATAATTGGGTACAACTAAGATGTGCGATTCATTGTACATATCATATGACCTTTATATGGATATATGGCATAAGAATATATCAAGCAACAAAATGTGGTTCATGCTCAAATTATTTTGAAAAATGCCCAGTTTGTGATAAAAATTGATATAATATCTATGATATGATATTTCTAGCCTGAAATAGCCAAGAAACTGACACTAGCTATTTTGCACATTTTACAGAAAGCCTCCATCTGTTAAATTAATATGCTTAAAGCATATCACACACAGAAAAACAAAGTTAGGTGCACCCGAAGAAAAGGTGATTGAAAATGCAGCTGTCATAGTACCATCTGAAGTGTGTTTGTTGTAGGAGGTGATGAGAGTGTAGTTAAAGACAGTATGTTGCTGAAAAGTACTCTTTAACATTGCAGTAAATTAGAACACTCCTTCTAGCACACTTTTACTTCTCATCTTTCCCATTTAACAGAAGAACAGATGTGGGATATAGTGGGTCTGATCTCCACATTTCTTGTTCCAGTCATTTTCTGATGTCTCATCTCAAACTAATGTTTTGTGACATGAGCCTTAATGAAACAACATGCATATCGACTTAACGTCAAGCGGTATGTTATAAAAAGAAACATATTATTTGCTAAAAAATGGGTTTGGACTGCTTGGAACTTTCAGTTTCTTGCTAGAGTACCGTAAGGTAAATGCTTAAAAAATTATTCCCTACCTAAGTGGAAGATTATGACAACATAGATTCTGTCAAATTTGTTTAGTAAACTTGACTTGCTTGACTTAAATGTCACACTGTTTTCTACAGTTCAGTGTTATGGCTTCCAGCTTGGGAAACCATAACCTTCCAACATTTCACTGTAATTGTTTTATCTAGTGTTAAACAAGGATTTGGAGATTTTTGGAGATCCTTATTTAGCATATGTTAGCTTTGTTAACACTTATCCAGTGAACTGAGTGTGCAGTCACGGTTATCTATCTGGGTAAGTCTGTTGTCAGGTGTGAGAAAGACCAGCAAAATTGGTAGAAAGTGGTAGAAGCGAAGGTTGTGTTTATTACATACGATTCCTAGGTATGGTTGGATACTACCTAAGTTTTTGTAAGAATTACTGTACTGTGGTAAACCCTCTAACTATTTATTTTAACACCAAACTTGTGTTTCCTGGACAGAAGAGTGCCAAGCTGAAGTTGAAAATTATGCTTGGTTGTGTAGCAGTTTAGTCCTGGCAGCTCCAACATTTGAGGAGTGGATTTGCTTCAGGGCGGTAGGGATGGGGTGGACCACCAGTTGTGTTATTTCTCTCACTTGTTTAACCAATGAAACACTTTCATTGTCATTCAGGTTTCTCTATGTTTTCTACTATTGTGAAGGCAATGTATGTACCCATTTGTTTCTTTTTTTGGCACCTTCTTTCACAGGCTGCCTGCCGGCTGGTTTTACTGGTCATTAATCTATTTTTTTTTTTTTCTTGATTGAGTGCCCTTATCACATAATTTCTTATCCAGATTCTCCATATTCAATAAGAGGGGTAATCCTTATGGGTCAATCTTCTCCTTTATTCTTCCATTGATTGACAATTATAAACGATTATATAACTGAATTAAATAAGCAACTCAAATAAGCTGCTACCTACCTTAGCACAATGCTTACTCAAACTAGCTAATTTAACAAAAAGCTAGTCATTACAAACAGTAGTCATAAATTACTCAAAACTATTTACTGTGCCACAGTAATTAGTAAATCAACTCATAAGCAACCTGTTGCATGTATTTTTGTCTAAAAAGGAGATGCAAAGAAAATAAATGCTGGAAATTTTTGTTGAAAATTCTTCATTAAACCATTATCAGTTTATTTTCATCCTTGAAAAATATGTATGCCAATGGTCTTCAATGATTTACTAAGCAGTGGCAGTGTCATTAAAGAACATTTTGGAGTCAGACTAAACTCCACAGGGGACGTATATATGAAGAGACAGTTACCTTCTGTGTAAGGTCGCTAGCTTCATTGATGTAGCGGTCTCGTTCCTTTTCTAGATGGAAAATTATCTTGCGCTGTTTCTGTGCCTCGTCTTTGTAGTTCAAAATTTCCTGATCCAGGGTCTTCTTCGTCTGCTCATGCAGCTTCACCAAGTCTAACTGTCTTTCAGTGGCACTTGCAGCCTTGATCAAATTCTAAACACACACATACACACAAACACAATTAATACAGAGAAAAGCTACATTTAACATAACAGCAACATACCTGAGACATTTATGTTAAGTAGCTGAAGAAAGGGGAACTAAATGTGCAGCTGATTTTAGAAGCCAAATCTGTATGAGTTTGTGTATACTGATTGGGTGAACATGTGGGAGACAGCTTCATATTTCTTATCCAATTAAATATGAATGGACACTCAATTCTCTATCAACAATGAGATATTCTGGATAGCAGCAGCACAGGAAGCTCTTCTATCGTGAATTGCACTTCATTTTCATAACTGTTAATAGACCAAACCACAGCTACAGTTTAAAGGCACGTGAAGAATTCACTGTTAACTTAATATCCGTCAGGGTCACAATATCATTGTTTCGGGTTGGGATAGAAAGGATGTTTATTATTATTATTTCATTCAATCATCTTCTAACCTGCTTATTCCCTAATCCGGTGTCACAGGGGTCTGCTGAAGAATATCCCAGGACACATAGGGCAAAAGACAGGATCACACTTTACGTCCATCCATTGCAGGGCCGCACATAAATGAATTCACTCCTATGGAAAATTTAGAATCACCAATCAACCTAATGTACATGTTTTTGAACTGTGCGAGGAAACCAGAGTTCCCAGAGAAAACCCACACAAGTGCGGGAAGAACATGCAAACTTTGTACAGAAAGACTTCTCGCTCTGAACTCTCTTGCTGTGAGGCGACTGTGCTAAACCACTGCACTGCCAATTTTTGTAATTAGGGATTTTAGTAAATATTTGTGTATTTTATTGTTTAGAAATGAGTTTATTAGAGGGATGGCACATGTAGGATGTTTTGGAGACAAGTTGAGGGAGGCTAGGTTGAGATGATTTGGACATGTGCCGAGGAGGGATATGCAGTATATTGGTAGAGGAATGTTGGCGATGGAGGTGAGGAAGACCAAGAAGGAGGTTTATGGATGTGGTGTAGGAGTGAAATGTGCATGTAGTTGGAGTGAAAGAGGCAGATGAAGAGGACAGCGTAGTGTGGAGAAGAGTGATCCGTTGTGGCGAACCCTAATGGGAGCATCACAAGGAGAAGAAATGTATGTTGTGATAATTGTTCAGGTATTAGCTAACACAGCACAAACATCTTTAATCACAGAAATACAGAAATAAATAACTTAATATTAAATACTTCATTTATATTTAAACACCCATTCATATGTACCTACCTTAGTCAGCATTTCTTTCTCTCGTATCAACTCCTCTATTTTCCTCTTGTCACACTCTATATGTTTTTGGGCCGTCTCAATTTCTAAAGAAAAAAGTCAGTTTTAAATTCCAAGAAGTGTGTAACGTTCATAGTTGTAGTTTAAAAAACACTCACACGTTTATAATCTCCTTCATAGTGGCATACGAAGAGAGCGTACATTCATACTAAAGCCAAGCCAAGTCAAAAAGATTCACCTACCTGAAATTTAGGTGCCTATAAAATTTGTGTAAGACACTGTACTGCTCTCTTAGTTTAGTCTTAGGTTTCTGGGCACCATAGAGGCTTTTGTTGAATGTCTACTAGTGGGTTCTGTACACCATAAGGGGGCTACAGAATACAAATCGTGATTGAGCAGGGTTATTTGTCTTGGATTTACGCTGGTTAAACACAGCCATCAGTTGGCTGTAGTGCAACATGATGACAGGCCGTGTAACAAATCAAGTCCCAGTACTGTTTTTTGACAATAAAAACAGTAATCAAGAAATCCTTCCAAAGAGTGAGAATGACAGAGAAAAAGAGAACATTAAATGTTCACCAATAACATTGCTTAAACCATACCATGTATATCTAGCGCAAGTGAATCTATGACCCATCCACCTAAAACAAAAAAAACATCCTGCAGAAAAAGCACCATTTGTCCAAAAGGGACCTTCAGCAGTTTTAGTTAAGAGATTAATTGTTTGGACAAAATCAACTGAGACATAGGGTTTAAAACACTTGTATGCAATACCAACATTAATCACTCACCTCCTACCTCACATCATCTTAATAAGCTGTTGTGCGTTATAATATAGTCATACATTGGAATGATATTGAGAAACAAAAAGAAAAGAGTGTTATTATGACCGATTCATTACTCATATTATCCTTATTAACACTGTTATCCTACAAATCGCTTTTCTTGGCACGGTAGACATAGTAATAAAGCAGTTACTGAACTGAGAAGAGACTAAACCTAAAAAAAGAGAGTGCGATGAAGTGAGTTAAAAGATGGAGCAAAAAGAAGATTAAGTGAGACACACAGAGAGAGAGAGAGAGAGAGAGAGAGAGAGAGAGAGATGATCTTGTTGATGTCTCTGTTTTTATAAGATATAAGAAGTCATGCAGTTGTTGTGTTGGATATTTGTGGCATTTGTATAGCCATCAGTGGATGCAGTAACCTGGTGAACAATGTAATTGTAAGCCATAACTATCATATTGGACCACATCTTTTCCTACGCCTCATCCTGTGACATTTTCATTATGATATGCAATTATATTTCACTTATGCAATTATATTTCACTTATGTCCATGTTGGAAATTCTGACTGCCTGACAAACAGTTGTGGTCGCTCTCAACAAGGAGTTTACATCAGCTAATTGCTTATCTCAATGCTACTTTGTAGATTAGGAAATAATATAACGTTCTATTGCTCCTTAGAACCTGAAAAGTATTGCTTCTTTTAGATAAAAATAGTTTTCTATTGTATGAAGTTGATAGTGGATGATACTGCTGGGATTTGATATCAATCAAAGATGAAATATATAAACTCTTTAAATAAAATTGCAATAAAAATATCATTGTGTGGTATGATTCTTCAATTACAAAGACTCAATACAATTTTACTTGACCAGCTACAGTCCAGTCTTTGTGTTTGCAATTTTTAAAATTCAACAAAAAATTTATCAAAAACAATAAGCAGCTTCTACCCAAAGTATTCAGCATATTTTAAAAAAGACTGAATCTAACAGGATTTTTTTTACAAACAAAAAGCAGGCCATTGATAAAAAGAATGAAGTTTTACTGTGCAAAAGATAAGTGCTATTTTATAAGCTGCTTTATGATGGTTAAAGCCATTAATTTAAGTGGGAACAGACTAAAAATAGCAAAATAAGACAGGGTGGAAAACTAGATACACAAGCCTATGGTTTTTTTCCTCTGAGCAATAATTAATCCTGCTTTCTTTCTCACTCTCTCTCTATCTCTTTCTCTCTATCTCACTCACTTTACTTCTTCTCTTTTTCCTGTTAAGCAAAAATGCCACCCTTGTCTTCCCTTTCTGCCAACAACTCCACCTACTTATACCTTTTCCTAACCAATCCTATTGCTGGTTTAACTGCTCCAGTCTGTCGCATCAATCACCGACAGCAACTCTGATTAAAATGACAACATGCATCATGATGGAAAGTCCTGATTACTGAGAAGTTGACTAAGGCTTCATCCATCATTTGCTACAAATGCCATTGGTTCAAGGAAGCAAATCAAAGCTGAGTCTAAAATTAACATTGGTATCTATTTCAAAGAAAATAGACTCAATTGCATTGTATGAAGTCAGTATGGAGATAATTAGGAAATTAGGATGTCTAAGTGAGCTAAATCATTTACTTGTGCCCATTAAAATGTAGATTAAAGTTAATTGCTTGATCCCAGTTTCGCATTACAGGCTTTCAGGGTTTGTTTCCTTCTTCAGTGCCTTGCATCACCCTGTTAAGTTTTTTCTAGAGTTGAGTCAGGTGTGGCAAATAAGAAAGAAACACAAAATAGCCCTAAGGATGAAGCCAAAATGATCAAATCAGTGCCAGTATTTAGTTCCATAGGAAACTGCTGAATAAACACTACTAAACTACAGAATGATTTATTCTCAAACTGGTTTCTATTTGCTATTACATAATTGTGTCTATAAGCAGCGGTGCTCTGAAGGTTTAGAGATGATGTCAGGGTTCAATTCAAGCACTAACACTGGTACAAGACAGACTTAACCTTTACACAAAATTCAGTTTTATGTAGATTCGGCTGACTAAATGAAACAAAAGGTCTTTCTGGCTTGTTAAACTGGATGTTATCAGACGGTACAAAAGGTTGGCATGATTAAAGGTTAATATATTACCCTAAAGAGATGACTGGTAAATGGCCACCAGTAAAAATTATTTACTTTTTTCATCTTCTAACTCACTTATTCGCTAATTCAGGGTCACTGGGGTCTTCTGCTGGAACCTATCCCAGAATACATAGGGCAATAGGCAGAGATACACCCTGGACAGGTCACTTGTCCTTTGCAGGGCTCTGTATAAAAGGACTACTATGGACAATTTAGAATGAACAATCACCTTAATGTACATGTTTTTGGACTGTAACCCGAGTACCTGGAGAACCGGCAAACTCCACACAGAAAAACACCTTGGAATCGACCCTGGGACCTTCTTGCTGTGAGGCAGTCAAAGCTAACCACTACGCCACCACTCTGCCTCTATTTATTTCCATTTTGCATCAGCCATGTTCATTTTGGCCGCAGACATAATCTGTGAAAACAGCACCATAATACTATTTCTATTTCTGAAACATCTGGGACGACGTACGGTTTTCTAAGACTACAGAAAGAGAGTTAAGCTAGGTAACTGTAAGCATGAGTTAGCATTTGCATTTAAGACTCAGTTAACGCTGGTAAACCCATATACAACCCATATAAAATAAAGTTTTGCTAAATATAAGGATTTAAGCTAAATTTAAAAAAGTAAGTCTCCTTTTTGCAGTATAATAAGTGTGAGCAGTTTATACCAGGTGCTGACACTAAATGAGAAGAAACCTCAAAATGGCTAATGAGATGACATATTTTAGCTCATGTTTTGTACTTTATGGATCAACTTATAAAATGGACCATATACTGCTTAAATGTAAATGTCAGTGTTCCATTAAAGTTGGCACCCTTCCAAAATTAGTGCATATTGCAATAGGACATAGATATAATTAATAATTTTTTATAAAATGGCAAAAATGTTACAGGGTATAATTCATCTGGGGCTACAGTATGGGGCACTTAGCATTGGACATTTGCAATGGAAAACATAATGCATGCCCAAAGAATTGCTCACATAGTGTGCAGTGGGAAAGTGATTAAAAGAATGTTTCGTTACTATTACAATTTGCAGCAACAGATGTAACCAGAGCAATTGATTGTACTCACAATATCATAAAGAGGTCATATGAGAATAAATTCATCAGAAAACATCTTCACTCTGTCAGTGTTCAAATTAGCTGTGATGTGAAAATTGGCCCAGGTTATCTCATGGTGAGACAGTATGACATTCAGCATGATTATTATTCATTCATTCATTAATCTCCTATACCCACTTATTGCTTAATTCAGGGTCATAAGGGTACATCCTGCTGGAGCCTGGTACATCCTGGGCACGTTGCAGGGCCACACACAGACTCACACTCACTCCTGTGGGCAATTTAAAATCACTAATCAATTTATGTAAGTGTTTTTTGACTGTGGGAGGAAACTGGAGGAAACCCATGCAAACAGGGAAAGAACATGAAAATGTCACACAGAAGAGCCCCAGTCTGGGAATCAAACCTGGGTCTTCTTGCTGCTTTATAACAAAAATACAACAAGAAATAAATTAATAAATATTGATCAGATAAACTAAATATTGCAAATTTTGTTAATTGAAGGTGCGACTATGAAAAATGATAAAATACTAATATTGTTCCTCTAGCTAATGTATTTTTAACTTTACTCATTATAAGAAGTTTTGTATTTAATATAATTTAACACACAAGACTCCTGTGGGGCAGCGTGATGGCGTAGTGGATAGCACAGTCGTCAACAAGAAGGTCCTGTGTTCCATTCCCAGGCCAGGAATCTTTCTGTGCAGAGTTTGCATGCTTGCATAAGTTTCCTCCAGGTACACCGGTTTCCTCCCACTCACTCCTCCCACAGTCCAAAAACATGCAGGTTTTGAGTCTTTCTTTATCATTACCACCAAGCTGCTAATTCTGAGCAAAACCCTTTATTGCTTAATTGGATAGGAATGTTCTGCCAAATTCCTAAAATGTAAACGTATATACTAAACTGCTCACAACTTCAAACTTTCTGTTTTGGAGTGGATCATAGTAAAATAATAATAATAATAATAATAATAATAATAATAATAATAGACTTGAAAAACTAGCTCTTAAAGGCAACCCCAAATTGGTCCTCCATAAAAATACAGGCTTCCTGACTCCTAGTAGCATTGAGTCCCTCCAGGGTACAGTTGATAGCAAATTTATAATTTTACTCAGAGATAGATGGCAAATGACGTTGAAAACAGAAAAGGTTCAAGGGAGAATAAACAAGGGCAAAGAAGCAAAACAAACCAGTGGGTGTGGGGGCAAATAGGTCTAGAAGAACTACAGACTAGCATCTAACCAGTGCAGTGCAGTAGCTTAGAGGGGAAAACAGAGAAGGAGGGAGATAAAGAGATAAACACAAAGAAGAAGGATATATGATGGCTGAAAGAAACAAAAAGAACTGGAGTAATAGTACACACAAATATTAAAATAGGGAAAAATAAAAAAGTAGAATGTGAGAGAAAAAGAAATAGATGTAAAGTGTGTGTGTGTGTGTGTGTGTGCGCGCGCTTGTGTGTGTGTGTGTGTGTGTGTCCTGCCTTTTTCCAAGCCTGTGATGTGGTTTTTTAGAGTCTCTCGCTGCTGTTCCACCTCCAGTTTCTGGCCTTCAATTATGCGTAGCTTCTTCTGAGTGTTCTCCCGTATCTTAGTAAGCTTAGCAATTTCATGTTTCATCTGACTCACCTCCTCTCTCTCCATCTAAACACACACAAACACACAAGACTCAGTATGCATATCGGCTTAAGCAAGGATGTTTTCGAAAAGTTTGAAGTTTAAACAGCACTCAATCCTAGTTAAATGTCAGACAGTAATAAAAGAACTGAATTACTAGCAACTACTATTACTATTATAAATCAATAATAAAAAATAACAATAATTGCAGTGATGTATAAAAGTTCCAGCGTAAAACACCGCCAAGTCTAATGTGCGGATCATGGATCCGCTGTGGCGACCCCGAACGGGAGCAGCCGAAGGACAAAGAAGAAAGCAGTGATGTATAAAAGTATTTGATCCCTTGCTGATAACAAAAGGCAGAATAACAAAAGTGTCCAGGAAAAAAAACACATTTCAAAATAGATATATATTGATTTGTATTTTAATGTATTCAATCAGCAAGATCTCTGGTTTTCAGGTGTCTTTTATACTGATTTAATAATCTCACTCTGTCTGGAGATCTCACCATGAAAGATCTCACCATGTGGTGTTTCAATAATTATGAGAACATTGAGGAATCAGCCTAGAACTACACTAGAGGATCTTATAAATAATCTCAAGGCAGCCGGGACCATACACAAAAAGAAAACAGTTGCTAACACAGTACACTGTGAAAAAACAAAATCCTGCAGTGCCTGCAAGATACCCCTGCTCAATAAAGCACATGTACAGACCCTGTCTAAAGTTTGCTAATAAACATTTTAAATGATTCAGAAGATGAGAACTGGGTGAAAGTGTTGTGGTCAGATGAGACCAAAATCAACTCTTTTGACCTCAACTCAGCTCACCATGTATGCTGTAGGAAGAATGGCCTCAAGAACATTGTCCCATAAAAGATGGAGGTGAACATTTTTGGAGGGTTGTTTTAGAAGCATATATTACTCCTGGAGTAAGAGCCTAACTAATCTGCACCCCTCCTGAGATGACAAATCTGGTAGCCAACTACAAGAAAAATCTGAAATCTGTGATTGTCAACAAAGGTTTTGCCATCAAGATCTAAGTTATGTTAAAGGTATCAGATATATTAAAATGCAACTGTATATGCATATTCATTCATTCATTCATTCATTCATTCATTCTTCTTCTTACCCACTTATTCCCTAATTAGGGTTGCTGTGGGGCTGCTGGCACCTATCCCAGCACACATAGGGTGAGAGGCGGGGGTACACCCTGGATGGGTCACCAGTTCATCTCAGGGCAACACATAGACAAACAACCATTCACACACACATTC
>JAOTRA010067190.1:0-14829 GCA_026260255.1 Pseudolaguvia tuberculata | reverse complement strand
GTGTGTGTGTGTGTGTGTGTGTGTGTGAGAGAGAGAGAGAGAGAGAGAGAGAGAGAGAGAGAGAGAGAAAGAGAGAGAAAGGAAGAGCACAGTAGCCCTACTACTACTACCTTTAACAGCCCCCCAAAGCAACAGGATATTGTTCACTAACACAAGGCAACAATCTCTAAACCCTGTCCAGTGTGTTTACAGCTGCCAGTCATCAAATTGCACTTATACAGTGACATAGCCTACCAAACCCTGTGTATATATTAGTCCATGTACCAATTCACTGTTAAATATAGTTAAATAATGTAAATGTATGTGACACATAGTAGGCAGCAAATTTTCTTCTTTGGAAATCCCAGCTTGGAAAGCTTAATGTCTATGTAATATCTATAAATTTGTCCATCTACCGGTAAGCAGATCTCAGGTAAGCCAATGATGTCATCATTATCACCACTGTCTCCCTACACACAAACACACACATTATACACTCACACCCTATCTCACTGGTGAACAGCTTACCTGGGTGACATTACACATTGATGATGCATGCCAATGAGGAAAGGTAGCACCTTGTTTAAATTACAGCTCCTTGAGTTTTACTTTCACATGAAATGTACCAGTTAACGGAATTAACGGTATATAATAATATAGAAACACAAATTACAAAAATTCACATCACAACAAGAAGGTCCCCGGTTCGATTCACGGACCAGGGATCTTTCTGTGCTGAGTTTGCATATTCTTCCTGTGCTTGTGTGGGTTTCCTCCAGGTACTCTGGTTTCCTCCCCCAGTGCCAAAACATGCAGATTAGGTCAATTGGTGAGTGTAAATTGTCCATAGGAGTGAATGTGTGTGTGTTTGTCTATGTGTTGCCCTGTGATGGGCTGGCAACCCGTCCAGCGTGTACCTGACTCCCGCCCCATGAATTAGGGAATAAGTGGGTAAGAAAATGAATGAATGAATGAATGAATTTATGCTTAGAATGATAAAATCGCCTTTATAATATCCCCTAGAATAAAAGTCGTCTGATCATCAACTTTTACATATCACAATATATATTGAGGAAAAACTAAATATCACAATATATCATATAGGCTTATCTACTGCAAAGTTTCTATTTTATAAACAGACAAAATCCTTTTCTAAAGAAGACTAGATGAAACCTGGCATGTGAGTAAATGCTCAGGCATGTCTATGACAACGTCTCATCTGGGAATCATACAGGAAAACCAGAAGACAGCTATATAACTCGACATCCTCAGAGCTGTAGCAGGCAAGCCTGAGCAAGTTTGGGGTTACCTTAATTAGGAACACTGTATCATCACTAGAGAATGGAGTTCCAAAGGTATTCTACTTTTACACCAATTAATTAGAATCTTGTTAAAATCCCAAGCACCATATGCAAGATTTTAACCAAACCCAGATCTTCACCTTAAAAACAAACAAACAAAACTTAAAACATAAAGCGATAAAGATGAGTCTGTGTCAGAATTGACAGAATCATGAAACACTGTGGCTGAGGTCAACTGTGCTGCTGGATTGAAGCAGATGGCTCTGCTGTCTAATCCCTCCAAAGCTCCAAGGCTGAGCTCAGACTCAAGAGGCTTACACCCTCAGCCTTCTCTCTCTGGAGGAAGACACTAGAGTGTGTCGCCTGTAAACGAAGCTAATCTGGCTCAGCTTACCTGAACATGCATGAAGACATACAACAGATGTGTCACACACTCATGAGACATTCATTTTAGTCAATCAGCGAATTTGACTAATTGATTTTGATTGAATTAGTGGGTAGGAGAAAGGAAGAACTGTGTGTCCCTTTTTGTGTATACAGGCATTGAGAAGCTGACATTGTGTCACGTTGAGTTCTTGCAGTTAGACCATAACCAGGTGTTAGTACAAGCACTTGCTCAGCGGGATCCTCCAAGAATACTAGTGCCACCCCAGCATGCAACACATTCACATAGGTTCACAGGGACATAGGTTCATATTCTCTGCATGTTTTGAGTGTCTACATCATACATTCATACATCATACGTTTTTGATGCGTCTTGTCCGCTTATTCCCTAATTCAGGATCGGGGGGGGTCTGCTGGTGCCTATCCCAGAGCACATAGGGCAAGAGGAGCTACAACCATTCACACACACATTCACTGCTATGAACAATTTACAATCACTAATCGACCTAATCTGCATGTTTTTGGACTGTGGGAGGAAATCGGAGCACCCGGAGGAAACCCATGCAAGCGCAGGGAGAACATTTAAACTGCGCACAGAAACCCGGCCCGAGAATCGAACCCGGGACATTCTTGTTGTGAGGCGACAGTGCTATCCACTACGCCACCGCGCCTCCCCACTTTCAATCATACGATTGTGTTACATCAGAAGTATTTTTCAAAGCTTGCGTGGGTGTTGCTGGTGGTGGTGGTTGTGGTAGAGAGTCATACTGTACCTTGTCTATTCATGTGGTTGCACAAACAGAATACAAAACGTGTAAGCCATTATGTGTATGCGGCTAATCGTTGCAAACACAATCCTGTCACCGCTCACATAACCTATTTGTTCTGTGGACTACTAAGCCTTTTTGATGTACACAAACCATAATGTGCAATACAGTCAACATAAAATACACTACGTAATTAAAGTACACAGGACTCTTTTCAGATCTGTGAGTAATACAAGAAATTTTATTTATTTTTATTTAGCGTTTTACACAGGGATAGAAAAAGCTGTGTGGTCAACAACAACATTAAAAACAGTGTATTAAAACATTGTATTAAAAACAGTTTATAGCCATTACTGTATTTAATACATATTTGCTAACATAGATGTGTATTAGACAAACACTGTCTGTAAAGCCAACAAGCGTCTGTCACTTATGACATATGTTGTAACAAATAGTTATAATCTAGAATGTTTTGCAAGTTGTAGAAATGCATTATACCTTCACTAGAATTAAGAGACTCCAATACTATTCCAGCATGACAATGACCTTGAACACAAAACTCTAGAATAATTACCTGACATTAGTGTATGATTTCACTTATACTGTTGGAGCTTCACATTATATTGGAAAGTCTAACTAAGAGTGGCGCTTAATCAAATAGCAAAAAGTGGAATAAATCACTAAATAAATGTAAATAATTCTGGACAAGAACATCTTCCAAACGCTATAAATGTAAATACAGATGTATAGAAAAAAGAAATGGCTCTGTGATTATTATCCTTATACTCCTGCTCTTGGCAAGAATCTATTAAAGACTGTAATAAAGGTTGTGCCTATCTATCTACCACCTGCTCCATTATTTACCAACAGTCAATCTATACTTGCACACAATTATTACTGGTTGACAGTCACGTTTCTGTTGTCAATTCCAGAGGTTTAGACAGGAGACACTGGCATGTCTTGTTTTTTGTTATATATTTTTAAATAAGTTCTTGTCAATGCACATTCCTTATTATTCAACTACTTTTCATTAAAATAACAGTGTTTCTTTTCTTTCAAACATTTTTAATAACCTATAACAGTAGGTATCTTTCCAACCTCCTCTGGTATACTAACATTACTAATGAAATGAACAGCCTGCTATCTCTTTGAGCTGCTGTCTAACCATGAGGCAATAATAACACAGCAACAAGCATTATGCATGAGTAATTATTTTAAAACTTATCGCATGAAAAACATCACCACTGTCGTCATAAATCACTAAATTACCACAAATTATCCAGATGTGTGAAAGGAATTTATTCCCAGAGTGCAGCCTGAATATAATTCAATCCCCAGGGTTTTGCCCTTTTCATTCTCCTAATAAAGGTCTGACTTGGAATAAAGGATGACCCAGCATCATGATACAACAGACACTTACATTGAATTACTCCTTTCAGTTAGAGACCTACAGCTACCTCTTATTTATTATTATCCAGACCTTTAATCTGTCTGGGAAACTTAAGTGGTTGAGGCAAACATATCAATGGATTAAATAGGGGATTCACATCTAATGATCACTTTACATAGATTGCTTTCTGAAAATAATTATTCTCAAGCTTTGCACAGAAATCGAACACAGGGTTTTTGCTATGATGTGCTAACCACTACGTCATCCCTCCGCCCCAAATGAATGTTATTTTATATTTTCTTTTTTAAAGCACACACCAAATTAATTATTTATTTATTTTTTTTACTTAACTGCCGTGGTGGAAGTGGTTGCCAGTTCTCACTTCGGGTTGCCAAACTCTTACCTGGTCGTCGACTCTGTGGGCTACAATCGCAGCCGATTCTTCTATCTCAAATTCGCTTAGAGGCCGGATTCGCAAAGCCACCTGGGAAACACGTATAAACACAGCCATGATAAGTATAGAGAAAATAATAATGTATAATACAAAGTTAAATTCATGAAAACAAATCATGATGAAACTCTCCTAAGCAACTTACAGGAAATATACAAGTTTCACAATATTCACCAATACATTTCACAAGTTAGAACCCTTTACCTCCTACCCGAGGGCATCAACGACAAATAAGCATTATTGAACATTCATTCATTCATCTTCTTACCCGCTTATTCCCGAATCCGGGTCACGGTGGTCTGCTGCGCCTATCCCAGCACACATAGGGCGATAAGCGGGGGTACACCCTGGACGGGTTGCCAGTCCATCTCAGGCATTATTGAACATTTCAAATAAAATACATAAATTCTCCTATTTTAAGGGCAAGATTCCAACTATATTTGGTCAAGAGTCGGACCTGCTTGCTCTCGGCATGTTCTCTCTTACAATTCAAAGGTGCTACTATGATCGAATGATGCTCTGGTTTATTGCTACTGTAAAGGGAAAGAAAGAAAGGTGCACCTTGAACCAGACAATGTGAATTATTCAGTCCAGAAAGAAAAGAAAAGGTAATAGAGAAACAACAATTAAAGGATAAAGATTTGATATACTGTAGGATTAGCTAAAGGAGTCATACCATAGTAAAATAATATGCTAAGTAAACTAAAACAGCCAGACTAATAGTGTACTTTCAATGTGTTAACGATTAGTTATATTGAAGTGTGTTATTTTGCAACAACTAATATATTTTAGTTGTAATTATATTGAAGTAAAGCGTAACTTTATTTTTATTTAGTCAAATTGATTCATTCATTCATTCATTCATTCATCTTCTTACCTACTTATTCCCTAATTCGGGGTCACAGAGATCCCAGCGCACATAGGGCAAGAGGCGGGGGTTACACCCTGGACTGAGTCCTTTGCAGGACTATTTAGTCAAATTTTATGTGCTAAATTGGAACAACTGTCTGTGTAACATAACTGCATGCTTGCAATTACAGTGTGCCCTGCTATGGACTGGAAACCTGTCCAACAATACCCCTGTCAACCCCTAAAGTGTATTTCAGGTTGTTCATAATGTAAAAGTAAAGTAAAATTATATCTCCCAATTTTTCTCCCAGTCATATACATGATTAAGCACTAGTGACAAAAATGGCAGTGATGGTGCTCAAACCCAGGTTTTTCCTGACTTTCAATAAACATCTCAACCGTATGTGTCAGTCTTTCTTTGCATTCTTACAATGGCCATTTTCAGCACATGGTTAAAAAGAACACTACATTATATTTATGCAAATATAATGCAAATAACAGTAAAATATTAAACAAAACTTTTAATTCAAATATAGATTTATGTAATATATATTTTCAAAAAAAGGGCAGCGCAGTGGCGTAGTGGATAGCACAGTCGCCTCACAACAAGAAGGTCCCGGGTTCAAATCTGTGCGGAGTTTACATGTTCTCCCCGCGCTTGTGTGGGTTTCCTCAGGGTGCTCCGGTTTCTTCCCACAGTCCAAAAATGGTTGTTTGTCTGTGTGTTGCCCTGAGATGGACTGGCAACCCATCCAGGGTGTACCCCCGCCTCTCGCCCTATGTGTGCTGGGATAGGCGCAGCAGACCCCCGTGACCCCGAATTCGGGAGTAAGCGGGTAAGAAAATGAATGAATGAATGAATGAATGAATGAATGAATGAAAGAATGAATGAATATTTTCTGAAAATTACAATGACTAAATTACAATTATTTTTAATTAAATGTGCTACAATTTTTATAATAAGTAAAATCATATATAATCATAGTCTACATTACATTTCATGATGCTGAACAGTTATAACTACAGACAGGTTGACTTCATGCGCAGAAACTTTCTGTTGTCACATACAAGCCTGCTTACAAGTTTCCTCCGGGTTCTCCGGTTTCCTCCCACCGTCCAAAAACATGTACAGTCTAAATTGTCCATAGGAGTAAATATGTGTCAATGGTTGTTTTTCAGTGTGTGGCCCTGGGATGGACAGGTAAACTGTCCAGGATGTACCCCTGACTCTTGCCATATGTAAACTGGGATAGGCACCAGCAGATCCCCGGGACCCCGAATTAGGGAATAAGCGGGTAAGAAGATGAATGAATGAATGAATGAATATCCAGGGCTACTATATATTTTCTGACTTGCATTCTAATCATAACGATGTTAGAAGAAGAACTTGACTGATGTTGTGTTAAATGTTGTGTTAAAGTATGTTGTAAAGTGAAGTTTATAGCCGTTAATGGTTGTTTATGTGCTCAATGCATTAATACTTACGGTCAGTTGGTGGTCCTTTGATTCTCCTGTATCCTTCATGGTGGTATCACTACCTCCGGTGCAGGCACTGTGTATACTTTAGACTCAGTAGAAGGACAGAGGAATCAGCCTCCGCGATGCCACCATGTTCTACACGGTGAACCGCTTGGGTCGAAGAGCGTCTGCGGAAATCCAGCTGATCCGCTTCTGGATTAGATGTCCACAGCCTACGTGTCGTCAGTCTTTTGTATCCCGTCCAAACAGTCCAGGCTGTTTCCGTTCGTGTGTGTAAAACGTGTCTCCCTGCTGCACTTTGAGACAGAACCGTGTTGCTTGTCCCCTTAGAGATAAGAGGACTGAAGCCTCATATATCCACCGCGTCATTCGCTGCTGCTGAGACTCCGCTCGATTCCTCCGTTTCACCGTGATGCGCCCCCTGTGGACAAAAAGCGCTACTGTTTGGCTATGTAATTTTGGATATAACGAAATAAATTAATTCATTCATCTTCTTATCCTCTTATTCTCTATTTCGGGGTCACGTGGGTCCGCTGAAGCCTATCCTAGCGCACATAGGGTGAGAGGCAGAGGTACACCCTGGACATTTCGCCAGTCCATCGCAGGTCCACACATAGACGAACCACTCACACGCACATTCATTCCTATGGACAATATCGAATCACCAATCAATCTAATGTACATGTTTTAAGACTGTGGGAGGAAACTGGAGTATGCAGAGGAAAATCCTATGAAGTGCAGGAAGAACATGCAAACTCCACACAGAAAGATCCCCAGCCAAACTCAGGACCTTGTTGTTGTGAGGGGAAAGTACTAACCACTACACCACCACGCCACCCATAACTAAATACTACAAACGAATAAATTAGATAATAGAGTAGTAATCAGTGAAATCTGTGTGTAGGGGTGTAGAACCACAACATGCTGATTTTTGTTTTCTTTCTGAATTTTATTTTTGTGCTGGCCATTGTCTTTCATTTTCATATTAACATTAACATTTCATTTGTCCTTGTAGGCCCCACTTTATATTTTATTTTGCTTCTCCATGTGATTTTACATTGTAATCAAAACAAGGAAACAAGGTGTTAGTTTTTACAATACATTGTAAAATATTGTGGATATGATAGCTCATAAGCTGTTGGACCATGGGCCAGAAGACCACCAACCTTCCACCATTGGGCTTGTTCAATGAGATATATATTATATTTCTTTTCCAGACTCCTCTACATATTCTGATCTATGAATCAGTTTTTTCTCAAACTCTATTTCCCAGGAAAAACGGAACATTTGCAATTTGCAATTTGTTGACTCATTTAAAAATTGTTTTCAATGTTTTTGCTAACAAACTTAAGTCTGTTTACTTGAATGTTTACTAATGTTAACAAGTAAGAATACCCAAGAAATTACATAAAAGTACTATAACCAAAGGCTCAGTCTTTGCTCAGACCTTGTAGTCCTCCCTGAGTCAATATTAAAGAATTGTTATTTGAAATGTTTCTCAGCCATACATTACCTACAATTTAGGTGTTGCAACCTCTACAGTTCATAACAGAATTTCTGAGGGATCACCTGGGAGGTGATATTGTATAACCATCAAACTATTTTACAGTTCAGAAACTTTACAGACACCAGAATCAGGCTTAATGACTACAGTTTGTTCTGTGATCAGACAAGTCCATGTTTGACCTGTTTTTAACATCAACAAAAAAGATTTTGTGAAAAAAACCATCCAAAATGATAGTGTAACATACCATTGAGAATTACTGTACGTTGTTACCTACTACATGGCTATTTCAGTATGACAAATGATGTGGAAAATTACAATACTATAACTTTTCTGCAAAACGTGTGTGCTTAACTGGTCTGCCTGTAGTCCAGATCTTACAGTCAAAATCACAGTCAGAATAAACTTTATTGCCAAGTACAATAGGCTGACTCAAATATTTAAGGAATTTGTCTAGTGAGCAGATGCTTCATAATGACAAGAATAAAAATTATATGCATGAGGTAAACAGAAGCATAATTTACATAAATATAAAAATACAAACCTTTAAAAAGGTAAAAATAAAACATTACCTGTACATTAATTTCTATGTGCAAATTACTCAGTTAGAAAGAAGAAAGTGCAATATAACAGTTTGTGGTTATGTATTGCATACGATATGGTGGAGGTAAATCGTTAGGTAAGAGACCATGGTGTATCCTTGATACTGAATGCTTTGCCGTCTATTGAAAATATATGTTGTTTCATGCATAAGAAAAAAACGGCAGTTACAGAATGGGTAAAAATTCCCAAATGTTTAAGAATTATAATTAAAAGAAATTGTGGTTTGAAACAGGCATCAGTTTTGTCTAAAAAAAAACCCACAACAATTGTTTTTTTTTTCTTTTGAGTATTGAAAATGATCAGCTAAATAAACACTTTACAGATTTAAGGTTTTATTGTATGTTGTTTTTAAATGTCCCAAATTCTGCAGATGGTTTGAGGATTTCTCTCTTCAATTCTATGATGCGTTTAAGTTGGAAAGTAGAAAAATTGTAGAGTCTCTTCTTCTCATAGCGACTCTTCACTGTTTGCCTGTTGGAGTAATAGCAAGGGCATAAGAACAATTAGAGAATATCAAATAGAACAAATAATACTGTACAATAACTGATATGTCCCTCTATGTACATTGAAACCAAACTAGTAGTAACCAAGGGTTTCTTGCATGTAGTTAAACTCAAAACAGATCCATAAACAGAGCCAATAAAACCTATTGAGTTTTTCCTCCATGTGTCTTACACAATGCATGTTTCAGATAATGCTATACATGGGCAATAGGAAGCTTATCACAATGAAACAGACCATGAAATCAGGGTGCAATCTGTCAACACTTTGAAAACCAGCACAAATGCAATTTAAAGGTTACTGTGGGAAATTTACTATGAATGGAGGACTTTACCTCCAGCTGCTTACTTTATTAGTGTATTATTGTTACTGGTCACTTATTTGCATGGCCTGATAAAAACAAACTTGAAGAAATGGCACATACACATTTATTCTTAATTTCATGGAAAGGGAATTCAATCAAACACACAATTTTATTCTAAATGTCTGGGAAAGTATAGACTGGTGCAGATGAGTATATATATATATATATATATATATATATATATATCTTGTATACAGCTGTTATTACAGCATCTATCAATAGTAAGATATAGTTAATAGTTAATATACACCAGTTTATACGTATACAAAATAATTATAATACACTAACGCTATAACCGTTATATTGGAAAACTATTGTGAAAGAATAATGTAAATAATCAACAACAATGAGACAATCTTCTATTATTGCTTGCCAATCTACAGTCACACATAGAACAGCTAGCTCACCTTCTTTTTATTTACTATTTTCACATCCTTCTCCTCTTTTGCCATTTCTGTCTCAAGCATCTCATAGAAATCTCTCTCAGCACGGGCTATTAGATCTTCAGCACTTTCCTCATCATCATCGTCTCTGGCTTCTTCATCTTTGCCTTGCTCTGATCGACTGCGCTCTTTTAGACGCATTTCTTTGTGTCGAGCCTCCAGAATCTTCTCCCGCTTTGTCTCACGTTCAAACATCTAAGTAGAGTAGAGAAGATTTCAGAATGCGCTGTCATTAATGGAACATCACAGAACACCATAGTTCAGAACATCCTTGCATACTAGGACCCTGGCTATAATTTGATTGCTATTGTCTTTAGTATGCTGTATTTTCTGCCATAACACAGGTTACACAAACTATATCTCTACTACATGAATTCCATGCAGAAAATACTATAGCTTTCTATGTTGCTTATTTAAATAAAATAAATAATTGTTAAAGCTACATTTCATCAGTTTTGCCTCTTTGTCGGTATATGAATTGCAGTTATTTGACTGCAGTTAGGAATCACAGATTCCCAGTATTGAAAGTAGGACGCAAATAGTCATTTTCATTGAAAATTTTTATCTAAACAAGTAACATATCTGGCACATATTTTCTGAAAAATACAATAATTCATGCTACAAATTGTGATTATTGATTACCAATTCTCTCATTTTACTTTGTGTGTAAATGATCATTGTTAAACTTTGTTCTCAAATTGTTAATCCTTATATTTGCATTGTAAGACTACTGTAATGTGAATTAGATTTAGAATTGTGACAGGCAACGTAAAAACGCAAAGACAAGTATTATCACAACAACATCATCACAAGATCACTGTTGCCTTTAAAACAGAAAAATGAAACTATATTAAAAACTTTTACAAAATCATTTAACTCTTGATTCTGGAATACTGTGTACCCTAAGCATGCAGAAATATGTGGCTTGTGTGACTGGTGAGTGGGATGGTGTGACTTACTGCTGTAGTCATTGATTTCTCATTTTTCTGGAGTTTGCACAGGCTCGACGAAATCTCAAGCAAAGTAGCATTTCCCAGTTTTGAGCCACAAGCCAAAAAACGGCCATTATCCTGTACCCGAATACTGTACAGAGCTTCGTCGCAAACCTATCCAAAGCAGCAAAAACTTTACCACTTAAAAAATCACTTAAAACTGTCATTAAGATAACAACTGATTATGTTATAAATGATAACTGGAACACATGTCTAGGGCCACTCAGATTAGAGCTAAGATTAGAGTTAACCTACTTTAATAGTAAGCGTTGGGTCAATCTGCTTAAACAGAAAGTCCCATACATCTAAAGTGCCATCCATTTTGACAGTGAAGAAGACTGACGGTCTAACTGGGCTCCAACATCCATCTGACAGGTAGGCCATGTGATATCTACATAGCAAGATAAAAGAGAAATTATTTACACCGAATGAACTAAAATTATATTAATATTAGTTTATGTCCAAGCAGGCTGTATACTCATTACTTGAAAAACAATGTGGTTTTTCATGGAGAAAATGTCTTGTATTTCTTGTCTTGAATTTCCTTTTCTCTGGTAAGGTAGTCTTGGAGCTTTGTGTATTGCTTGCATAAACTACATGTTGTTTAGAATTATTGGTTTGTTTTGGTTGATACTGATTAGTTGCATTAAATAAATAATCAGAACCCCTCAATGTGTGAATTGTCTGTTGATTGATATTGAAGGGCATCTCTTTTGCAGTTGTAAACTCTCATTAAACACATAACTTATAAGATTCATTCATTCATCTTCTTGCCCGCTTATTCCCTAATTTGGGGTCACGGGGGTCTGCTGGTAACTATCCCAGCGCACATAGGGCGAGAGGCATGGGTACACCCTGGACGGGTCGCCAGTCCATAACTTATAAAATTCTCCGCTTAAATTTAAAATAACACTTTATTACTTTATCTAGAATGAGCCAAGTGCATCCTGTCAATTTTTACCTCCCATAGGCCCAGTCATTGTTCATTGTTCATTGTTTCAGACTCAAACAGTGATGATAGGTTGGCTCTGGAATTGCTGCTATGAGGAAAGTCAAAAGCTCTACCATCCCTGAATTTACTTCAGCTGATTTTACCATCTCTTCTTTTCGGATTTCAAGCTGTTTCAGTCACATCATAAGCTACAGCACTCCTATGGGAACTGCTTTCCCTACGGACAGCATCCTCCTGACAGTCCTTCATAACTTTAACCTTCTATCCAATTAGCTCAATTCCTCCTGCCTTCTGACTCTGTTCTGGTATCAAGATAGCAGCATAAACTTTTTATCATAGTAAAAACTTTAAAGGATTTTTATGTTGTTCTGTATCTAGCTTTTTGTCTACTCTTTGATCTATTTTTAGTGTGTTGTTGCACATTGATTTGTGATTAGTGTACTAGTATTGAGCTACTGAATGATGAGACTCAAAGCACTTTTGTTCGTTGCTGTTAAATGTTGCTTACTTTGTCCACATGATCGAGGATTCTCTAGTGTCCTCAGACCAGATACGAGCAGTCCAGTCAGCCACAGTCAGAAAGTTCTTGGGAAAGAAAGGGTTCCTTTGTAAAGCATATATGGGTCCATGATGGCCACTAAATGTGCATACAATCTTCTCTCCTGGTGTTTTGGCTTTCCGGTTGCATGAGACCACCAGCCCCTGTTCAGTCCCAACCATGAACTTTGTTGGCTAGTAAAAAAAAAAGTTCACATAAATTAAACTTGTTTGTATGTGCTAATTGATTTAACATAGTATATATAGTGCCTAACCATGGTGGTTTCAAATTCCAGTGATATGGCACCTAGTGCATTTTCCAGCTTCCCCTTCTTGGTGGGGTCCAGCACCAACTTTTCTGTTGGCTCATTCAACTTTCGAACATCCCACCACAGCACCTGAGCCAATACATGAGCATATATTTTTTAGCTAAAAAAGTTATATAAACATAAGAAAAGAAAAGAGAAGTCAGTGTGGTTGTGCTCTGGAACCTCCAAAAGACATACACATCAAGTAAAATGCAACATCATGTCATAATAATTATAAGCATATTATGTTTTTATATAAATTGTCTGAGATGGACTGGCGACCTGTTCAGCATGTACCCCTGCCTCTTGCCCTATGTGTGCTGGGATAGGCGCAGCAGACTTCCGTGACCCCGAATTTGGGAATAAGCGGGTAAGATGACTGAATGAATGAATGAACGTTTTTATATAAAAAGCCATCTCAATTTTTGTCTGAGAATCAGGCACGGTATAGACTAGAGATTTATTTAATCAGGCATATTGGGTATTATGGTGATCTGATATGTTTGGATGCTGTCCTCCACACTCTTTCTTTTTTTTTTCTGTTGAGGTGTACATGCCACCCCGCCATGCTGGATCTGGAACGTCCTGTATCGGCTTGGGTTTCCTGTTGAGTCTGGTTCCACTCAAGGTTTCTTCCTAAACCCACTCTAGGAAGGTTTTCCTTGCCACCATCACCCTCGGCTTGTTCATCAGGGACAAACTGTCAGAATTATCATTCACTCTGTAAATCTGCTTTGAGGCAATAGCAATTGTAAAAAGCGCTATATAAATAAACCTGAATTGAATTGAATGTCATGACATTTACTGTAGAAAATTACTGTGTTGTAACTGTGCACTGACCTGACCATCAGTAGAAGCTGAAAAGAAGTCTGTGCCGGCCTTTGTCTGCAGCCAGATAACTTTATAGACCGGATCTCTGTGGCTGTGTTCCACGGCGGTCATCTCAACTGGCTGACTGCCTTTACGTGTGTCCCAAGCCGCTGTAGAGAAGCCAATCACTTCACTTTAAAACTTTTAAATCAATGTTTTTATTAATTAATTTTAGTTAAAATTAGTATTTCTATATCAGTTTATATATAGATTAAGCAAAACACACTATAGCATCAAAACAGATGTCAGCAGTTGCCTTAAATATCTAACATTATGTAAAAAATAAAACACTATGCAATCATCAGTATAGACCTTATAAACGCATATAATATCAAAGTACAAAACTGAAATGGAATGGAAACTGAAAACTCTATATACACTGGAATAACCCCATATACACATGTCTAACTCCAGAAAGTGTGAAATGTACAAAGTTACCATGTATGTAACTACTATATAATTAAATAAAACACAACTTTGGGTGTTTTAAAATAATTTGTTCTCACCAATTTGGCCATTGTAGCTTCCCCCAATTAGGATATGTGAGTCTTTCGGGTTATATTCCAGACAGACCAGTGGTGAGACAGGTTTTATAGTCAGATCAGGTTTGTTTGGGTTTTCTGTAAAATAAACAGTCATCCAAAAAGGGGGAAATGTCAATTACAAACTCGCATTCTCAGTAAATAAGCCTTATTATTTTGGGCTCACATGTTTGCACTAGTCATAATAATCACAGTCACAACCAGCACAACACATATATTTGCCTTACCAGTGTCCCAAATATAGGAGTCATAACACATGTCATTGCTGAATTTCTGAAACTCTAAAGAGGAATAAGCCACAGCTAGCTTCCGGCCGCCATCAGGGTGCCATGACAGACTGGTAGCAGTGCGCTTCACTTCATTTGGGTCTCTAAATACACAGCCATATAGTCAGACTCACATGGAAGCAAAGAGACAGAGCTGGGAAGGATGTACTGCAAGTTTGAGAGATAAAGATAAAGGAGAGATAAGATAAAGGATACAGATGGAAATGTGGTTTTTTGAGGTTTTTTGGTATTTTGAGCAGCTGATGAATGAGGAGAAAGAGAAAGAGAGAGAGAGAGAGAGAGAGAGAGAGAGAGAGAGAGAGAGAGAGAGAGAGAGAGAGAGGGGG
>JAOTRA010067183.1:0-14830 GCA_026260255.1 Pseudolaguvia tuberculata | reverse complement strand
ACCAAGCAACTACTGTGGGCCCTTGAGCAAGGTCCTTTACCCACAATTGCTCAGTTGTAAAAAGAGACCAAATGTAAATCGCTCTGGATAAGAGTGTCTGCTAAATGACTAACTGTAACTGTATGTAGAAACAACAAGGTTTTTGTTAAAACAAATACAAAATCATAAAATGTTGATCTCAGTGTTAAACTATAAAATCAAACAGATGTAGAAAGACGGGTTTGACAAGTTTAGCTGAAACGTACAGGTTCCGACACACACCTACATTAAGGCATTTAAAAGAATTCTCCTATGCTCATGTCTATATGCAACATGCTGACTAATTAGATTTGATTCAGCAGGAGAGATTAACAAGCCGACACACTAAAACTGCTGAGGCACAAAATGAATCAGCAAAACATTTTCCCCAAATCACCAAGAGTCTGTTCATACAACCTGACACTCGGGAACAGATACAACAGCGCGACACAGACAAACGCACACACAACTGCATCTCACACAAATACAGTTATCGGAGATAAGATCTGCAGGACTGTTCATTGTACACTATGAACAAACGGCAGCTTTTCTGTTTAACAGAAATGGCTTCTGGCTATAACCATCTCGATCCTTTCCCCTTACATCTCAAAGAATTCTTTTTCTCCATGCCAGTTGTGTCAGAAACCGCTCCAACTTCAGTATCCATCTTGTTGGAGACCGCATTTGGCCATTCTCTGTTCTGCTCCAGAATCTAAACCGAAAGGACTTTCGAACCCCCGACTTTTCGGACAATCTGAGCCCAGACATCAACTCGACTGACAACAGGACTGTAGCTGTTGAAATAAAAAGCAACCGAAGAGCACAGAGATGACATTCATTTAATAATATTAAAAGGGCCAAAGAATATTAATCAAATAGATAGAGTCAAACCCAGGGTTATAAATTCTCATCATTAGTAATTAATAAAACCTGCAGCTGCAGTTATTTGCATAACAAATGTTGCATAAAATATTTTGAAAGTATGACCCCAATAAGAATTACCTGAAAATGCCATCTGAAAGCCCTCTGCCACTTTTGAGGGGAAAAATGTTACAATAAATCATGCAACATATAGTATTTAACAACAGAAATAACTGGATTAATAGAACAAGAGTTTAGCTTTGATAAAAAACGCTTTTACTCAACTAAATTTAGGAGACAAATCAAATTGAAAAAGAAATAAAAAGCACATTGGCATACAGGACCAAACATTGATGCAAGCAAAGCAATTAACAAAAATGGTAGCTAAAGTTAGTTACTAGCATTGTACTGAAAATAAAGGTAAAAAAGAAAAATCAGCGCTGATGTAGTTTAACTTGCAGTCAAAAAAATGCAAGAGACCATTTCAACATATTGTTTTTCTGGGTGACAGAAAAAAATTCCCAAAATGTGGCATTTTCCATGTAAATCATTCAACATCTATTACAAGAGACTTTACAAAGTCTGGCAAGTTTTTGCTGGTATATAATTTAAAGTAGCTTGTAAAAGAATAACGAGATAAAAGGATGAGAGAGCAAGAAAGAGAGAGAGAGAGAGAGAGAGAGAGAGAGAGAGAGAGAGAGAGAGAGAGAGAGAGAACACACTTAAATTGATAATGGAGATCACGATGTTGATGTCTGAAGCAGCATCAAAAGAAGAAAACTAGTATTAAAAACAGACAGTGAAGCCAATAAAGTGCACACACTTACTGAAGACAAACTCTGAGTTCAGTGTTTGCAGTAATTTTCCATTGTACATTTTAGAATGAGCTCCACCCACTAAAAACCCGCACCTCTTCATTTGTCACATGAGAACACTGCAGTTGGTAGAATATTTACAGAAGCTTCCCACTACAGTCATTTAATCACAACAAGACATGACTTTTCACAGCCAAATCCTGTACCTGACCCAGTATCCAACTGAATAACGTGCAGTGGACGCAAAAACGGCTTCAAATGTAAACTCACTCAAAAATAAGAAATACTTTGCATATTTAAATACATGGACATTAACCTAGATTATATATTTCACTACACAGTTATACTACATGGATTAAATTACCTGTCGACAGCAACAAGCATGCAAGGCACCCAAACACCGTCATAGCACACTTTATTACTGCCATCATATATTAATGGATGACTAATGCACACAGACAGACAATGTTTATGGATATGACCTGCTTTGGGGTTTAGGAAGAGTTCGTGGTTCAAGGTTCCATTGTTTAATGTTATTCAGGAGATTTAATCATTTGGGAGATTTATTTTAAAGAATTTTTTGTTTAGTGTTCGAGGATGGGGTGAGATCAGGAAATGTTGCTCTGTTACCTGCAAGGCCACCATGCCAACAGACGTTTATATTTCAATTTAACCTTAGTCATGATTTTTAGACAAATCATTGGAAAAAAGAATAAGGCCAGCAGCGACACAAGTATTTTTCTGATTGACAGGGCAAACAACCAATCATATGGCCACCACATGTTCTCCTTTAATAGCCAAAGTGCACCAAAGGTATTGGACGTCCCATTCCCTCTGAGCTGTTTGGTACAGTTTAATAACCTAAAACAAATTGGTTTTTGTATAGTTAAGCAAAACAAATTACATAACTAAAGTAAACATGAGAGCTTTATTCATATAACTGATTTTACACATAGGATACTACACAATATCCTTCTGCATAGTGTGTGTTTTAGCTCAGTCAGTCAGTGCTGGTAATCATGATTCAGTCATTTTAAACACACAGGATCATAGCTTTCCACAGTGCATTTTGGGATTAGGGAGTGACTGGGGCTCTACTGCTACCCTCAGGATACAGCTATCCTTTATCTGAAATCCACATTGCCCCCCCTCACGCTTCTCTCTCTTTTCACCTTCAGGGCATCAGATTACAGGAAGTGCCACAGTTTTCACAACACACCCAGCTCTACTTATCTAAAAGGAATCAGGCTAAACTCCAGACAGCACTTTTCCTCTACTTGTCTCACAACACATCTTACAAAGACCCAGAAACCTCACATCCACCTCCATGTCCTGATTCTATGAGGATGTAAAAAAAGTGGGGGTGGGACCCACTTCAAAATGGAAGCTAAATGGATGGCTGACAGTCTGTGCTATTGTGTTAAGACCCACCTTCTCCAGTGTCAACCATCTGCATCTGAAAACGCATGTAATGCGCCCCTGCTCTGAACCACAGCAATTTAATACAAAAGAAACCAGAGTGGAGTTCGCTATATTTCAGGGAATCAGGTATCAACAGCAGCAGCTTGCTTATTGTAATATCTCACTGAAGCTAAATAGAGCTATATTATCTGTACTCGACAGGGGAAGGGAACCTGACACAGCCCCCAGAGAGCGACAAGGAGGAATGAGAGTGTGGGTGTGTAGAGTGAGACAGACAAAGACACACACAGTCACTCTTCAAAAACATCTACATTATTGATTGGACTGGCCTCTCCAAGCAGAGCTGAGCCAAGCCAAGACCCGCTTCACTTGTTACGAAGCAAATTAAACTTAAAAGTAGCACAGGGTCTCCGAATAACTATTGCTTTCCATGCAATTTTGCATAACCCATACTACCCAAAAAATAGGCTGTGGGCTAACTTTCGAAAGCAGCATAGCAATAAATTACACAGCTAGCTAACGTTTTTGAAGAGTTCCCTATATTTAGCCAATTAAATAAGCTTTAATTTTGTGTAGATTCAAAGCCCCACACTAGGCCCCTCACAAATCAACTCGTTTTAGATTATAAAATAATCAAGTCATCTTTTGTTCAATTCAGAATTGTGTCTGAATACAGCATATGCAGAGATCAGAAAGTTTACCTAACATGTACTCACTGTTCCAGGGAAAATACAGCTGGCCACCAAGTTGTTTTTTTAAAAAATATATGTATTTGTAAAGACATATATAATAATTGTACTTACAAGAAGTGATTAAGCCAGTAAACAAAAATGTTACAAAGAACCAGCTAGAAATAAAATGAATTAAATAACTAAAAAAAAAAAATCAAAATGTTGATGAGGCCTATCCGGCCATAGAGGACTCTTCCTCATATTGGACAAATGATGCTTGCTGCCAACATTGTGGTGGTGTTTGGCAGCTCCTAGCGTAGTAATGCGTGCAGACTGCCAGAGTTGGCTTCAACTAAACGATATTCTTCAGCAGACTTGGAGCCTTTGTAAATCATGTTGTGTCATGGTGGGTGATCAGTGGCAAAGTTATCTGAAAAGTGCAGACGATGCTTGGTCTCCATGAGATTGTCCCCAAAAGTGTTTCCTGGGCCTTCCCACAGAGCGTTTTCTGTTGACAGCTAACAATAGAGCAGTTACTTAAAGCAGAGGCTCAGTCATGTACAGAACCGGCCTACCAATCTAACGTTGTTCTGGTAAAATGGTGATTTTCGTTCCTCTTCACAATGTGCTAGTTACGTGAAATCTCAATAAAAACATTTATTATTTGTGATTCCAAGTGACAAAGTGTGAAAAAAATACTTGATCAAGACACTTTGATTTACATTTTGTCGCTCCCTCATGGGATAGCAAATAAAAAATACAAATTGTCCCTTTAAATTAATTAAAATGTGATTTTCTTTTTATTCTGCTGATACAACATAGCTGTAATTTGCATGTCCGGGCACAATAAATAAATCCTTAACTGCTATATGTTTATCTGCGCTCAAAAAGGAACTGCAATTCAATCACAATGCAGAAAACCATTATAGCAGTGAATATAATAATAATAATGCTGCATCTTCACCTTCAGGCTGCCATTGTGTTATTTATTGTGTAATTAGCGTTTATACTCTTAACAGCTCAATAAAACAACTTTAACCTGGTCAGAAGCTTTGTACATGAGCCGAGTATAAAGACAGGATTTGGACAAATTGAGGTAGGATGAGAAAGCCAATCTGCACATGCTCAATAGGAACTGTTAGGTCCATCTGGCACAGCTGACAGCTAGGCAATGCTACATCCCACACTACTGTTACTCTGCCAGGCAACATGCATGAACATTAGAATGAAAACAAAGAAATTTTGTGAACAGAGGATAAAAGATAAAGAGCAATACAGACGTAATGACTGTTGAAGAAACTAGGACACATACTGTAGATATGAAAACCCACCAAAACACCATAAACATTTCAGAACATCTAGATATTAACAAATATCCAACGTGTCTTACGGAGTGAAAGCAATATCACAATAACTATGCTTGGGGGGAGGGGAGGTGCAAAAGAGGAAGAAGAAGAAGAAGGGAGGGAGGGGAAGAGGAAGTGGCTGAATTGGAAATCTGCACTACGCCTGACAGTTCACAGCTCTGTTTATTCAGTATAACCGTGCTGGGCCAAATCACTGTCACAATATCTATTTCACTAGACAGAAAAAACACAAAAAAATTAGAATCAGTGTTTTTATCCGAGAAGTTTTCAGTTATTTAGTGAAGAACTTTACTGCAACAGAGCTGTAGATGTGTCAAATTCATCATCACTGCTTTTTACACTGTGTCTTTATTGGAGACAATCACAGGACATTACGATGATTTTACTTGATGTAATCAACATTACTGCAATATTAGTAGAGTCAATCACAGCAATACTAATCATAATAATCATATGTTCCAAAATAATGACAACAATTTTGTATTAATATGCACTTAATTAACAACCCAGCTGTGATTTGTTTAACAAAAAAATTCCTACTTATGCCAAACACTGAACAGAGACCTGTTTGAAGGACAGCAAAGCACAGCACAAATGTTTTCTAAAACAAAATGACAGAAAACCGTTAAACATGGTACTTATTTTTGGAAAGCTGGGGTTCTTGTTATTGAATGATTCAAATCATTTTATGCTACAATAAACACCAGTAAAATGTGTGTCTGCATCAGGCAGCAACAGACAATTATACACTAACAAAACTGTTATTTTTGTTATTAACTGTTAAAAAAAATTTACTTTCAACCATATCTACAGTACATTTCAAAAAACTTATAAGTCACAGAACCACCGTACAGGAGTTTTAGTGTCCAAAAACACAAGATGGCAGCTTAGGTATCGATCCCCACAGTAAGCCACACAATAATATATGAAACAGTCCTGTATTTTGACCATTATGCCATTGCAATATTGGTAATATATAAAAAAAAATAAAAAACCTCATTCAGCCAAGCACAAGCCTCTTAAACCCTACTGAAAACTTGACAGAGAAATGTATCTGTTTCATATAACCGATGCTATTTTAAACCTTCCATCTTTGAAAGAAGCTTCGGCAAAGGAATGGATTTAGACAAGCATCTGATTGGTTTCTAAACAGAATGGGAAAAAGAATTCTGTTCCCTAAATCAATTTCGAAAGCCAATATCAGGAGTGTGTTATAAAAAGCGCTCCATCCAATCCAGGCACAGGCTCAGCAACCAAGTCCCTGTCGCCATAGCAATTTCTACTGACTCCAGAGCCTGAATGGCAGCTTGTCATAACGACAACTTCAGCTGTGACATTTCAAATTTCTGTGCAGCATTCATTGAGAAAGAGAAGATGGGGAGGAGAGCGGTGCAAGTGTTTAGCGTAAAGCTGCAGATAGGTCTTTATATACCTATGATTATACTATATTAGAATTTTTTTTTTATAAAATCACAAAATTAATAAGAGATTAACTGATCTGCACTGGCTCAAAGCAATTGGAATCAGATTCTTCACATCTCCATTATAATTAAAGGAAAATTTTATGCTGATTCACAAAGAGAATACTAAAAAGAATACTAAACGAAAGCCTTACAGAAATCTGAGTTACAGAGGTAATACTGAAAAAAATAAATAATTTAAATGCAGTTAAACCACCCTAAAATATTACGAATATTACCAATTTACATCAGATCAGATTTTGCCATAAAATCAAAACCTTGTAAAATAAATTAAAATGGACTAAAGCTAATGGGTAAAAAAAAAAAACCCTCCCAAAAAAGCTTTTTAATGTATGCCAAAGGCAACGCTGGTGTTTATTTGACTTTTTCGAAACAGTCTTTGCTGACTGAAAATTTTCAAAACTTGCTTCGGTGAGATTTCCACTAAGGCAGACATTTTCATTTGGCAACTCAAATTGACTGGTAGTTAAAAAATTTCTCATTCATTCATTCATTCATTCATTCAATCATTCATTCTCTTAGCTGCTTATTCCTGAATTCCCGAATTCGGGGGTCTGCTGTGCCTATCCCAGTACACAAGGCGAAAGGGCAGGGGGTACACCCTGGATGGGTCACCAGTCCATCTCAGGGCAACACAGACAAGCAACACATGAACTCCTATGGACAATTTACAATCACCAATCTAATCTAACCTAATCTGCATGTTTTTGGACTGTAAGAGGAAACCAGAGTACCCAGAGAAAACCCACGCAAACGCAAGGAGAATATGCAAACTCCGCACAGAAAGATCCCGGCCCGGGATTTCTAACCCGGGACCTTCTTGTTGTGAGGTGACAGTGCTTTCCACTGCGCCACCACGCCGCCCTTTTCTCGTTTATTCTAAAGCGAAAATTTATAAAGACTGCTTTCTGTAGATATTCCGATTTCCTCCCAGAGTCCAAAACATTTGGTTGGTGAATCTAAATTGCCACAGGAGTGAGCACATGTGTGTCTGCAATGGAAAGGTTTTCAATCTATGTGCGCTGGGATAATCTCCAGCAGACCCCTGTGACCCCGATTTAGGGAATAAGCAGATTAGAAGATGAATGAATGAATGAGTTATCTAACCTTAAAATAATAAAATCATACATTTTACATAAGGGTAGGAATCTTTAGATACTTGAATCTAGGATTTGATTCCAGAATCATTTCTTAATCTACACAATTCTTCTGCTGTGTAAAAACATGTTACATCTATTATAGATGTAATTTCTGTATGGAAACAACAACCATCTTAAAAAATATTTGGTTTTATTCATTTTCTCATTAAACTGAAATGAAGCTGTAATATGGAATAGTCAGACTATTATAACAATTATAAAGAATTCTTCAACGTACCATGGCTCAAGCACATACAGCAGTGTGTGAAACACTGTTATCCATGGTGGAATCTTTGCCAAGTGTTGCCACAGTCGATTTTAAATTTGATGTTAATTGTACATTATTACTCTAATAAAGCAAATTCGCCAGCATATGCACATGCATCAGTCAGTGCTTATCTCCTCGGGGTGAGTAGTTTGCTTGCAATAGTTTGGTGAGCATGCACGCGCACAGAGGTGTAAGACAGATGTTGCAAATACATGTCTGTATCTAATAAACCAGCCCTGTATATTTAGGACTGCTTTATATTAAATAAAATGTTTAAAAGTGTATAAATATGCACAGGTCTACAAATCGATTTGCCATTTTGTGCATTCAATTAAGGATTGCAATATTAGTACAACTCAATATTACAGTTTCAGCTATATCAGAGTATATGCTTACAGCGTCAAAGACAATATTACATACAAGATTATGCTGCAGCAGCAACATGCAATGATTTGATTATGGACCCAAACAGAATGTTGTAAAACAGGAAAAACAGTGAAACCTGCATCGGCTGGCCATTTGTGATTGGATCACCGGAGACAGGCGTTAATGTGTGTATGAGATCACTGCGGTACTCAGTTTTTTGATGGCAAGCTGTCACTAAATGTGCGACTGTACTCATTTCTGCGTCATCACACTACCCACGCTGTATTGATTCCAATACGCAGATAACATGCAATAAAAATTTTCTCCACAGATGCAGGAGATTTGCTCAGGATGGAATAAATTACCAGCACATGGAGTGCTCGTAAAAGTCCTTGACTCTTGTAAAAGCCTTTTGTGTACCAACAGCCATTTCTATAGCAGTCTAAGAAGGTAGCACAGCGTAACTGAAATTAAAGGGAAAGGAAGCTATCCTGCATTATGCGGCCTACGCACTCATTTAACAGCCCAGTAAATGCCACACACATCAGCTTCAGGCACAGCGGGAGGCTTCTAGTAAGGGTTAATGCTTTCCCCTAAAACTTCCTTTTTGAGGCATCTTGCATCAGGACCAGGCATGGCCTAGGGCAATTGTCTCAGACTGAATTCTATCGCAGTGAGGACAGGACAGGGTCTCAAAGATAATGAAAGCTGATTTGGGGGGCAAACAAAGGGCTTTAGGTGTATGGGCCGCCAGTCGCTTTTGAGAAAAACCACAGCTCTTGCTTGGCCCCAGTGTCACTTCCAATCGCCCTGGAGCAGAGCAATAGCACTCTGCCCCCTCTTTCCCATTTTCTCCTCATCGGAAACCTGTCTCCACAGGAGTGGTGGATATGCATGAATTAACGCTCGGAAGAGTTCGGCTCGATTTAAGACAGAGGATTGGAAAAATGAGTCTGGCGGGAGGAAAGTGACAGGATGTTGAATAAAAGTGTGTACAAAATCAAGCATTTAACATAGTCTTACATACATGCATACAAAGTCTTGTGTGTAGTGACTGTTTGCTGGGAGACTAAAAATAGCAAATCAAAAAGGAACGATTATACATACAGCATTCATAATACCTAAAATAAAATAAGGGGTTAAAATAAAAAACCTTGTAGCATAAGCTTAGATTTGCTTTTCCGCCACACAATATACAATAAAAACAAAATAGTTTAGAAAATAACAAAATTGGTTACATTCAGAAGTTAAAGCGTGCCACCATAAACCTTTTCGATAGGTTGCGACATTTGCACATTTTTAATTCTACACATGAAAACACAAAACCACTGTAGTAAAACCCTGTTCTTGCTAAACGGCATGTTTTTAGGCGCAACTCACACTCCAGAATACTGTACAACACACACACACACACACACACACACACACACACACACGCACACACACACACACACACATCTCAATTAGGATAATTATCACACGTCGCTTTTATTTATTCATAACTATCTGATTCTTGGTAAACTCTGAATATAATACGCTTAGCATAGACAGCTGCCAACATGTCAACATCTGCAGCTTTGTCTCAGCATCAAACCAGATGAGGACATTTCTGCAGAACCGTTTTAAACCACTAATCACCAGTCGGTCTATTTAGAACCAGAGCACATGGAACTAATAAAGCTACACTTTTTTAAATAATTGTAAAAGTGAAGCTTGTGATTTCAGAAAGCAAGAACAATTCACAAAAGCACTGCATGTAAAAATTTACTATAATACATGTTAACACAAGGGCAGTGCATAGGCAGAGGTGTTACAATATAATTATCAAAAATGTATAACCAAAAAAAAGAGCATTTCAATAGCAATATTTGTTGGTTGAGACCATTTTGACAGGCAGCATGCTGCATATTCCAAAAGGGTGGATGCGGTTAAGGTGAGAGAATAAGTGAATAAGTTACTGGTGTTCCCATATTTCGCCAGCATGATTTTTTCTTTTTTGTAAAGTTTACACACAACAGTATTCTAATGTTTACCATAGCAAAGAAAGAAAAATACTGCCACACTGGCTGCCATGTTTGTTTTTATCAATAATTGTCTGCCCTCCGACAGGAACAGCATTCATTTTGCAGTTGCTTTGACCTTACATGCAGGCGATGTAACCAATCGTAAGCTTGGCACAACCAAACAAGAGTACAAAGAAAACGACGTGTAAAGATCTTACTGGCTGTTTGCTTGTCATGAGTGAAACATTCGTTTATATAAACTATAATAATTTTTCGCCATACTTGCTTCTGTGACAACAGCCATCAACAATACGTCAGCAACAATAACAGTCGTTTGACATACACACTGGTGGTTTTAATTAAAATATTAAAAAGTAGTTAAATATGTATTGATATTAAATCATGAACAAATAGTGCTACTTATATGTATTATTTTCACACCCCTAATTAACACTACAAAAGGTTTCTTTATTTAGAATAGAAGACTTACATTTGCACCCAATATAACAGTATTGCACATAGTACAAAGTTTATGCACATCCTGTGCTCTCAGCTAAAAACTCTGAACACTGATCTAGGGAGAAGTGGTGGTCCAGTTTATCTTAAACAAGTTCAGTGATTTTGGCCTCCGGGCTTTCCTACTTCAGTCATAACGCACTATGCAATGATGATAGGATGGGTCTCCATTTCAGAGTAGGGAAATTCTACAGTATATAGATACTTACTACGTTTCTATGTGTACGCAAGAACATCCAATAACCAAACCATTAACAATGAACAAAGGAAACATTCAATCAAAACCATGTCTAGTAAATTAATACAGGAATGTGTTGAGCACCAAGTGAAAGAATTTTGCAAAAATAATACCAATGCTTTATCATAATGTGTCAGAACATGTGTCATTCCAATACATCTTCAACATGCTGACTGGCCCAAAAGTTTTCTCTCTTAAGTCAATGAAAGCAAAGAGAAACTATAAGGACAAACATTAATTCTCTTCTATCTTCTATAAACTGCTTCTTTCCTAATGGGGGGAGACTGAGCCTATCCCAACGCACATAGGGTGGACAGGTCTGGACAGGGCCACATAACCAACAAACCACACACTCACTCATATGGCCAATTTAGAGTCACCAAACAACCTAAATGTACATGTTTTTCGCGACTGGAGTGCCTGGAGAAAACCCTGGCAAAAAAAAAAATCAAGTATTAACTGGATAGTAGAATAGAATATATTCACTGAAGTGAAAGTTAAGCAATTTAAGTAGATGTTTAGATGTATGTGTCATAAATATAATTTCACATTAAAACTTTATCTGAAAGACTGAATGTAAAAATATGTCCTTTGTCTATTCTTACCTGACTGAACTACTTTACCAAATGAGACTTCCTTAAAAGCTTAATTTAAACTCTGTGCTTTTAATAACATTTTCTTTTCCATTTTGATTATGGACTCCTTTGTAAATCTGTAGTATTCGTTCTAATACAATAATTAGGATAATATTGTCAGCCATAATGAAGCACTGCAATTATATGCAAATGTAATATTCAAGCACATACCTTGCTAGCTTCTTAAGGCACACGGGTAAGAAGCCTTTAGTTCTTTCTAGGGATAGATCCTCCCACAGAAAAACATCAACCAGCTAATGCTAGCTCCATCACCTCCAGCATTACACTATGGTTTACTCAATATTTTAACATTTTTTGCAACCCCAACCATGCAGACAAACTGGTAAGTACATTTTCAACAAACATTTTAGTTTAGTATAGTAAATAGTGTCTCTGACTGCGCTACAATGATCAAGTTGGGTTGAATCTCAAGGAACTGACATTTCCAATGTACTGTTGCACTGATCATGTTGTCCATCGTCACATATAAATCCAAAGATCATCGTTTACCTATTCAGCAGCAGACATGCAGGGCTGCACACTCATGCACAAAAACCACTGCAACACTTGACTTCCTGTCACAAGACTCAATGAGGTTGAGAAGCGTCTTCGAAAGGTCAAAAAGCCATTTTATACTAAATTGAAGAGCCTGCACATGTTCAATTGTTCATTCTAGTTTAATGAAACAAAGATCAGAAAACATGATCACATGCACACCCACATGTCCCAAAAGAGGTCACAAATGGAAAGATCCCAATCAACTGCGATAAAAAGCTAAACGGCTCAAAGTACAGATAGCCAAATGGCATGACTATGCAGCCCTGAAGTGAAACAGGAAATTTCTTCTGAATCCATGCATATGTAATCAGCAGCATGACCTCCGGGCACTTGTTTTCCATCACACACACGGCTTTACATGCCAAAATTCAAATAAAGCTTTTACAGAAAGGCAGGAGAGCTGGTCTGTTCAAATTCAAAGCATTGCTATGCTTTAAGAAGAATTTCAAGATAATGTTTTCAGATGCAGGAAATAAGATTGCACTGCCTGTATTCAACCATCATCAGCATAAACACAGTAATCTAATTTAAACAAATGGATTATCACAAAGCAAAATCAGAGGATTGAATAAAATAGAAAAGAAGAAATGAAGAGTGTCACGACAACTTGAACACACAGCTACAGGTTTCAATTCCCCTTATTTTTGGCCATGTGTCAGACTCAGCACACTGTAAAGGAGTAACTAAGGATGCATTAACACTATACACACACCGACTAATCAATTTTTTCTTAGAAAGTGAATTATCACAGTATAAACAGATTGCATTTGTGTGTGGCACTAAATTGGATATGAATCAGATACACACATTAGCATGGGTAGTGTAAGGAGGTTTTAAAAAGTTCAGCACGTCTACCTTGTTCTGCCACGTATAGTGTGATAATATAGGTAAGGTAACAAGTCAGTATTAAAAGATAAAGGGTCATCAAATAAAAATTGGATATAGTCAACAAATTTGAAATTGGCCATTAGGACCTGCAGAGTAAATGTAGCCAAAGTCTGTAGCAAGCAGTTCTTGGTTAACATGTGCTCAAGCTGAAGAGCTGAAATTGCAAAATCGTTTGGATTTACTGAAATTGCACAATATTCACTCGTGATGGAACATTCTATAACGGAAGTAAGTCACATGATCACAACAACAAAAAGTTAGTTAACTGTAGCACTAGCAGAGAACATAAAAGTATTAAAACGGTTTAATAAATATGAGTGTATTATAGCAGGATTCCCATATGCAAAATTCAGTTTCAGTGCTTTTATTGACATCTAAAAAGGAACTGATCAATTGGCTGTTAACACATGAAGACATTTTAGTGTTAATAAGCTCTCTGGCTGGAAGGAAGTTTGATCAACCTAATATCTTAGTCCAACCTAGTCTGTTTAGCCTAAAAAAGTTCCGTGTATGATGCAGCGATTGAATTAGATTATATAATCCTGCAGTGTCTTCAGTGGGCTCCTGTATTCTTGTATCAGCACATCAAGTTAATTTGGTTTTAGCTGTATAGCATCGATATGTTTAATGCTACAAAAATCACACACTGAATGCTGACCTTCATGGTTCTAGTGCTTAGACATTGTTGCAGTGATTCCCACCTTATAATTAAACTCAAATTTTGTTGAGAGTTACAGATCATCATAAATTACTTGACATTGAACACAAGAGAGAGGGGCATGGTGGCATACAGGGTTTCCCTAGGTTTTCCCTGGGCACTCTGGTTTCCACCCACAATTCCAAAACATAGGTTGATTGGTAATTCTAAATTGCCTATAGGAGTGATTGTGTGCGAGTTGTTGTTTGTCTATGTGTGGCCATGCGATGGACTGGCAACCTGTCCTTTCACCCCATGTGCACTGGGATAGGCTCCAGCAGACACCCATGATCCCAAAATAGGGAATAAGCAGGTAGAAGATGAATGAATGGACAAAACAGAAACTACCGTTTTATTCATTAGGATTACATGTATAAATTTTGCCCGACATTTGAGTTTTAGTTTGAAAGCTAAAAATTATAGTCAGCACATTTAGCTATATATAAATCCCATAATGTCCTTCTCAGCAAACGACCAGTAGAGTATGAATCAAAGTAACTTTGCTTTTGTTTCCATAACAAAAGCTTTTAAGTTCAGACTAGTTGAAGGCATAATTAAACATTACTAATTATCATTAATATACAAATAAAATGCTTTATACAATGTGCATGTTGCATCCACTAAAACTGTGAAACGTCCCATCTGGCTTAATATACGTGTTGGATATTTTGTAAAATTCAAAACCTGCTTCAAACTTGAAACATTTAATTATAAGAGAAGTGCATCATGACTACGGTTTAGAGACAGTGGCGTTGTCAAAAAGACAGGAGGCGGAGCTGGAGGTGACAGAGGTGAAGATGCTGAGATTTGCATTGGGTGTGACAAGGATGGACAGGATTAGAAATGGGTTTATTAGAGGGACGGCGCATGTAGGATGTTTTGGAGAC
>JAOTRA010067158.1:0-14835 GCA_026260255.1 Pseudolaguvia tuberculata | reverse complement strand
CTGAATGTTTGAGCAGGCATGTATTGTTGGAATGTTAGAAGGTATCAGAATGTCTGTTGGTTGTTGTTCTCTGGGATTATTCCCTAATTCCATACAGTGAACTATTATACTTTCTCGATTGGAATGACTATATTAGATTGTAATCACTGTTTTTGTAGCAAGTACATTTTGAAGAATGTCAGTGTGATACCCCAAATAATTCTGTACTCATCACGTTTTTCCATTAATTTGTCACCTGTCTGTAATAGGAGACTTCAGGGAGCCTATCCGCTGTTGAATGACAGTTAAATGCACCAAATTAAAGTAGTAATTGCAAAGGCAAACTTACTTAAATCAAGCAGTGCCTTAAATGTCATTTAACAGTCTGACATTAATTTCAATTCAATTAAATTTTACTTGTATAGCGCTTTTTACAACAGTCATTGCCTTAAAGCAGCTTTACAGAATAAATGATAAACAGATGAATTATGAGTGTGTCTCTGATGAGCAAGCCGAAGGCGACAGTGGCAAGGAAATAATCCCAAGAGAGGAAGAAACCTTGAGAGGAACCAGACTCAAAAGGGAACACATCCTCATTTGGGTTGAACAAAAATCAATGAATAAGTGTGCATGTGGATGTGTGAGTGAAAACAGTTCTGGTAGCTGGAAATGGGGTGACATCCGAGGTCGTCGCAAGCACGTATACCTTGACAGAAAGGGGGGGGGTGGAGAAAAAAATGCTATTGAGGTTATAAGATACTGATAGAGTTCAGTGCAGGAAAGGACTCAGGCCAAACTAACTAGCACAGCCTAATTAAACGGAGAACCGGGAGGCACAGACATGAGGGATTCCTGATATGTAAGGCAACCGTACCACCGCTGAAGACAACTGAGTGATCGGTGAGAGTGTGGAGGACAGCATCAGATCACCATAATACTCAATATCTATAAGTCCCCTCGGTCTGCTCCTTTGTCTAAAGAGGACTAACACTGAAATGCCTGACTAAATAAATGGGTCTAGACTTATATTGAGACTGTGCCTGATTCTCAGACATAAACTGGTAGACTGTTCTATAATTTTGGGGCATTATATGAAAATGCTCTGCTCCCTGCTGTAACTTTATTCACATGTGGCACTGACAGACAGCCCGCATCCTTTGAACAAAGTGGGTGTGGCGGAACATAGGGCACCACCAGCTCACTTAGGTACTGAGGTGCGAGACCATTTAGTGCTTTATACATAAAAGTAATATTTTTAAAATCTATACGGAATCTCACCGGAAGCCAATGCAGCATGAATAGAACAGGGGTGATATGTTCGAATCTCTTGGTCCTAGTAAGGACTCTTGCTGCTGCGTTCTGAACTAACTGAAGTTTATTTATAAGCTTTGCTGGACATCCAGAAAGCAGGGCATTAAAATAATCCATCCTGCTCGTGATGAAGGCATGGACTAGTTTTTCAGAACATTCCTACTTTTAGCGATGTTCCTAAGGTGAAAGAATGCTATTATAGTAATATTATCTATATGGGCATTAAATGAAAGATTGGAATCTAAGATCACACCCAAGTCTTTGAATCACTCGATACTACCGACAGACCTTCTAATGTTAAAGTGAGAGCAGATAATTTATCTCTGGCTACCTGGAGTCCCAGTAAAAGAACCTTTGTTTTTTCTGGATTAAGCAGCAGGAAGTTTAACACCCAGTTTCTAATGTCATTAACACATAATTCCAGATTATCTAACTGATGTTCTGCATCCTTTAGAGCTGAAATGTAAAGCTGTGTGTCATCAGGGTAGCAGTGGAACCTAACATCATGTTTATGGATAAAGATCACGAGTGGGGACCGAGCACTGAGCCCTGGGAAACCCCATACTAAAGGCGTGTGTAACAACGCTGTCTGAGAATGATTAGACGAATCCATGTGCAGAGTTGAAATTCACAATAGTTTATTCGGGAAGGGAAATGGGAAGGCAAACTTATCCAAAACGTTATTCAAAAGAGTAATCCAAAAAGTCCAAGTTCAAAAAGTCCAAAAGGGTAAATCCACAAAGTGGATACAGGGTCTTAAACTTCCATCTTTTTTAGTGATAAAAAAGAACCCAGCTCCGGCAGGCGACGAGGAGGGTCTAATATGCCCTGCTGCGAGCGCTTCCTCAATATACTTGTCCAGGGTTTCCATCTCTGGCTGGGACTAGGGATAGACAGGAAGGGGGGTAGCGTTCTCGAAGAGTTGAATTCCACAGTCTATCTCTCTATGTGGTGGCAGTACAGCAGCTCTTTCTTTATTAAACACTTCCGCCAAATCATGATAACATGAAGGGACGTTGTCTGGGCAAGTAAACACCGACATACAGGGAGCTGGACCCACCCTTGTGGGCTGAATTAAGCAATGCCGCTGGCACCTCGAGGACCACTGAACAATCTTTCTTTGCCTCCAAGAAATGACCGGATCATGCTTGACCAGCCAGGGACACCCAAGGATGAGGGGCATTTTAGGCGCATTGGTGAGGTAAAAGGTAACCCTCTCCAGGTGGGAGTCATTTATTGTGAACAAAAGGGCTGTGGTTTTCTCAGTGATGGCTGCGCCGATCTCATGACAGTCAATTGCGGTGATGTGGAGAGGTGGGTTACACTCTTCGATGGGCAGGCATAATTTTCTGACCAAACCCGAGTCCATCAAGTTCAGAGCTGATCCTGAATCCACAAGGGCAGAGAGCACATGCTTAACATCACCATCTTGCAATCTTACTTGTATAGATAGATGGGCATTCATGTTAACAGCCCGAATAGGTGTACTTACATGAGGCTTTGGTTTGCGAGATAAGGAAGGGCATTGAGGGCACAGATGTCCAGGCTGACCGCAGTACATACACAGTCCTAGCTTTCTGCGATGCAGCTTCTCAGCTGAAGTGAGTTTGTGAGTGCCAATCTGCACGGGCTCAGAATCCGCTTGACTGCAAGGTGTAGAGGGTTCGACTGACGGGACGGCAGAGGTCGAGCTTGCAGGGTGGTTACGTAAAAGATTGTCCACTCTAATGGCTCGCTGAATAAACTCCGTATAGTTGTCATTCTCACCTCGACACACCAGCTCGGTCTGCAGCTCAGGTCTGAGTCCCTCTTTAAACACGACCTTTAGGGCCACATCATTCATGCCACTTTGAGCCCCCAGCATGCGAAAGTCAGCTGCAGATTGCGTACCTTGTTTTAGGCGCAGTAGGTGCGTTGACACATCGAGTCCTCCAGCGGGATGCTCGAATACCTCCCTTAACTGGGAAATAAAGTAGTCACTGGAGGAACGCATCTGCGCTTCGGTTTCCCACACTGCTGTTGCCCACTCCAGAGCGCGATCCGTAAGAAAGGAGATGAGGAAGGCGCATTTTTTGCTTTCCATAGGAAATCGGGCAGATTGCTTAAAGAAGAACATACGGCATTGATTAGGATCTCCACAGAATTTACTAGTCAAAGAAGCTAGAGAAACGTGGAGGGAGGAAGTGTGAGATGGTGGACTCGACGCACTCACTAAAGCGCTCACCTGCTCCTGTAAAGCCCTGATGGTTTGCGCTTGAGAGTTCAATGCTGCTAACAGGTCTTCCAAAATCTCCGCTGGATTCATTTGAGGCGAAGTATTCTGTAACAAAGCTGTCTGAGAATGATTAGATGAATCCATGTGCAGAGTTGAAATTCAAAATAGTTTATTCGGGAAGGGAAATGGGAAGGCAAACTTATCCAAAACGTTATTCAAAAGAGTAATCCAAAAATCCAAGTCCAAGTTCAAAAAGTCCAAAAGGGTAAATCCACAAAGTTTCAAAGGAAGTCGCTTAGTAAGGCCTAGGGCAACAATACTTCACAATCAGCTTTAGGAGGCCACCTGCTTATATAGGCAGACCACGCCCACTTAACTCAACCAGGAAGTAGATTCCTAGAACTCGGGCAAGGGCGCCCTCTGCAGGCGGTCCTCCGAAGTCATAGTCCTCACAGCGTGAGCTCGTCGAATGGTCGCCATTTAAATCTACAAACTGCTAGTGGTCTGTTAAATAGGACCTGAACCAGGCAAGGGCCATCCCTTTTATACCCACTACCTTCTCTAATCTATTTAAGCGAATGTTAAGATGTATAGTGTCGAAAGCTGCACTAAGAGCCAATAGAACTAGGAGAGAGACCAAGAACTAATCAGAGGCCAATAGAAGATTGTTTACTACTTTGACAAGTGCCATCTCAGTGCTGTGATAAGGCCTAAAACCTGATTCATGAAGGTTATTTTGGTGTAGATACGAACATAACTGCTGTGCTACTACTTTTTCTAAGATTTTGGAAATAGAAGGAAGATTCGATGTTGGTCTATAATTTGACACCTTACTAGGGTCGAGGTCGGGTTTCTTAATTAACGGTTTTATCACTGCTAATTTAAATTATTTAGGGACATAACCACTGCTGAGTAAAGTAACTATTTTCAGTAGGGGTTCTGTTACAGACGGAACCACTTGCTTAAAGAATTGGTTTGGCACCGGATCCAATATACAAGTTGATGATTTTGCAGAAGAGATGAGCGAAATTAATTCTAATTAGTTTCTAATTCTCTAGAGCATAGCGCATTGTAAATGATTTGAGTTAGTTAAAGGAACTGTCTTAGCAGTCTGAATTGTCTGCCTAATCTTTGCAATTTTGTTATCAAAGAAGTTCCTGATGTCCTCACTACTGCAGGCTGTGGTGGTGGAGATGTCAGTAGTAGTCCGATTCCTAGTTAATTTAGCTACAGTGTTAATTAGGAACCTGGGATTATTCCTGTTATTTTCTATAAGGGAGGAGAGGTAGGCTGTTCTGGCCTCACTAAGAACTTTTTTACAAGCCAGGAGGCTCTCCTTCCATGCTGTCTAAAATACTAACAATCCTGTCCGCCGCCATTTTCATTTTATTTTTCTGGCGCTCTATTTTAGAGACCGCGTACGATCATTAAACCACGGAGCCAGATTTTTTTCTTTAACTGATTGTTTTTTAACTGGGGCTACGCTATCTAAAGTATAACGCATAGTAGATTCTAGGTAATCTGTTGCCTGGTCGAGTTCCATGGGTTCCGATGGTGATCCAATCTTGGTGGATAAATCTAAGAGGTTAATAAATTTTTAGGGAGTCGTAAGTGTAAATGTACGTTTCATGCGGTAATGTGGAGCTATGTGTACATTCTGATTAAAGGATATTTTAGACGAAACGAGACAGTGATCAAAGACTATTTCACACTGTGGGATTGTCTCTATGTCCTCAACATTTATACCGTAGGATAACATCAAGTCTAATGTGTGAGCTGCTTTATGTGTGGGTTCTATAACACACTGATTGACTCCCACTGAGTCGAGTATAGATGAGAATGCCCTCCTTAGCGGGTCGCCTGTATTTTCGAAATGAATATTAATATCGCCAACAATTAGTGTTTTATCCACAGAGACCACCAGGTTCAATACAAAATCTGCAAATTTACCAAGAAATTCAGAGTATGGTCCTGGTGGACTGTAAATAATAATTATTGGAATTGACAGTCTCGACTTATTGTTTGCCGCTGCATACGTTACTTTACTATAAAAAATTTCAAATGTGTTAAAAATTATATTCTTGCTTTTGTATGATCTTTAAACTATTATTATAAATAACAGCTAAGCATCCACCTCTACCATTTAGACGAGGCTGATGTATGCAGCTGTACACTGGAGGACTCGCTTCATTTAATGCTACATACTCATTCGGCTTAGTCAGGTTTGAACACAGGACATCAAACTTCTGATCATTGCAAATCATCTCATTGCATTTACAGTGAGAGATTTAGATGCAATTGATCTAATATTTAATAGTCCAAACTTCAGATCAGAGGAGCAGGCTGTGTGATCAGTAGGTTCTATGTTTTAAGTGATTATATTAATTAGATTATTAAGACACACTTTCTGATTATTTCTAAACCTATGTTTATGTCGGAGAACAGGCACAGTCTCAATATTAACTGTCCTAGGTGTTCTAGTATAAGGAACTTCTCATAATCGGATCCATATTGCAGGTACTCGTTTATTAAATAATATAAATATGAACTTAAACCAAAACAAACACGGGAGTGCACGTGCGGGGAAAACTGCTACAACCAAACAAAACATAAACTAAGATGCACTGACTAAATAAAACTTTAATGTCCTCAGCGGGAACAACAGTACTTATCTCTAGTCGAATGCTCATAGACACAGTCCAAGGCAGCTGACGCGTGTTGCTCGTTTTGGGGCGGAAGTCCGTACAGAAAACAATGACTCTCGACACGCATCGCTTTAAATAATGCGTCATCGCCCTGGAGCCATTTTGTTTCCAGGACGACGACGACGTTGCAAAAGGGGGCGTGGGACAGTCAGCTTCCTTACAGTATCCCCCCCTTAAAGGACGCCACCTGGCGTCCAAAACAAACAAAACATAAAAAGAAAAACCCCTCCCCTGCCCGATACACCGAACCAAAGTACACAAGCAAAAACAGGGGAGATAGACAGGACACGCAAAAGATCCCACACAATAACGGGGTCCCGGGCCCTGCCCCATCCACAAACATAAGGACGTGAGGTAAAGACGAGGCTTCCAAACCACCGTGAGAACACGAGGTGGTTCTTCGGTCTCCTTTGGGTCCCCAACTCAGGTAGGGACGAAAGGACACCGGAAACCCACGGAGGGACACCAGAAACCCACAGAGGGACACCAGAAACCCACAGAGGGACACCAGAAAGCTCAGTGGGACCCAAAGGAGGCCGAGGAAACTCAGTGGGGCCCGAAGGGGGCCGAGGAAACTCAGTGGGGCCCGAAGGGGGCCGAGGAAACTCAGAGGGGGGCTGCAGGGTCCCAAGGAATCTCAGAGTGTCCTCAGGGTCCTGAGGGAACTCAGAGGGGGCTGCAGGGTCCCGAGGACACTCAGAGGGGGCCGCAGGGTCCCGAGGACACTCAGAGGGGGCCGCAGGGTCCCGAGGAAACTCAGAGGGCGCTGCAGGGTCCCGAGGAAACTCAGAGGGGGGCCGCAGGATCCAGAGGAAAGTCAGACGGGGGACGCAGGGTCCCAAGGAAACTCAGAGGGGACAGAAGGGGCCCGCGTAAACTCAGAAGGGACTGAAGGGGCCCGCGTAAACTCAGAAGGGACCAAAGGGGCCTGCATAAACTCAGAAGAGACCGAAGGGGCCCGAGAGAGCTCAGTAAAGGCCGAGGGAGCCCGAGGAAACAGAGTCAAGGCCGAGGGGGCCCAAGGAAACTCAGTCAAGGCCGAAGGGGCCCGAGGAAACTCAATCAAGGCCGAAGGGGCCTAAGGAAACTCAGTCAAGGCCGAAGGGGCCAGAGGAAACTCAGTCCAGGCCAAAGGGGCCCGAGACAACTCAGTAAAGGCCGAAGGGGCCCAAGAGAACTCAGTAAAGGTCGAAGGGGCCCGAGAAAATTCAGTAGAGGGTAGAGAGGCCCGGGGGAAACTCAGTGAAGGCCGAAGGGGCCCGAGAGAACTCAGTAAAAGCCAAAGGGGCCTGAGAGAACTCAGTAAAGGTCAAAGGGGCCCGAGAAAATTCAGAAGAGGGTAGAGAGGCCCGGGGGAAACTCAGTAGAGGCCAGAGAGGTCCGAGGAAACTCAGTGAAGGCCGTAGGGACCTCAGGAAACCCTGAAAGGGCCGTAGGGGCCTCAGGAAACTCTGAAAGGGCCGTAGGGGCCTCAGGAAACTCTGAAAGGGCAGTAGGGGCCTCAGGAAACTCTGAAGGGACCAAGAGGGACCCTGGAGGGACAGAGAGGGACCCAGAAGAGACACAGAGGGGCCCTGGAGAGACACAGAGGGGCCCTGGAGGGACAGAGAGAAACACAAAAGAACACTCTGGGGAATCACACGGAACAGGTAGTGTGAACGGCAGTTCTGGTGAAAATGCCGAAGAAGTCTGTGCTGGAGACGCAGGAAATGATGGAGACACAGACGTGGATGTAGGCTCTGGTGCAGATGATAAAGAAGATGAAGGTGAAGATAAGGGCGAAGATGAAGGTGAAGGTGAGGGCGAAGACGCTGAGGGGGACGAAGAAGCTGAGGAAGACGAAGCTGAGGAAGATGAAGATGCAGATTGCTCAGGCGTAGGCGCAGAGGGCTCAGGCGTAGGCGCAGAGGGCTCCGGCAAACACGCAGAGGGCTCCGGTGAACACGCAGAGGGCTCTGGTGAAGCTTTTCACCGTTGATGGTGAGCTGTTGCTGGACCCTTGAATCCAGCTCGCTTGCGGGGTCCCAGCTGCATATCCAGGACTTGGGACACCAGGCGGGGACGTGGCACTGGGGTGGCCTCAACCACATCAAAGGGGGCCCGGTAAAAGCCCGCACTCGGAGACGCCGAGATGGAAACCCCATTATCACACGGAAAGTCTGAGTCTTCCACATAGCCGCGAATCCTGACCGCCTTAACCAATGTGACTTCCTCCTCAGTGTCGGAGGTAAACACCTTCAGGAGCTGGGGGAGAAGGAAGTCATCATCTTAACTGAGACCTGGGTTAATGTCCCAGGCCGCGGCCACCGTGTCCAGCGCTTTCCCTTTTAAACGTAAGCTAATGAACGCATTTCGTTGTGCGAAGAATAGGCGTTAGGGTGACTCAAAAAATAATTGGGACACTGGGCCACGAACTCAGGACATTTAACGGGATCACCGTTACATTTCTCCGGAATTTCTGCAGGCAAAGGCGGGGCTAACAAGTGCACAGGCAGTGGGGCAGCGCCGAGAACATGCCCCACTGTGCGAGTACCCCTGGATCCTTAATGGGCGAGTCATTCTGTAAGGAACTTCTCATAATCGGATCCATATTGCAGGTACTCGTTTATTAAATAATATAAATATGAACTTAAACCAAAACAAACACGGGAGTGCACGCGCAGGGAAAACTGCTACAACCAAATAAAACATAAACTAAGATGCACTGACTAAATAAAACTTTAATGGCCTCAGCGGGAACCACATACCTGCGTGTCGCTTTAAATAATGCGTCATCGCCCTGGAGCCATTTTGTTTCCAGGAAGACGACGCTACAAAAGGGGGCGTGGCACAGTCAGCTTCCTTACACCTAGATGACGACTCTAAGCAGCAAGCAGATGTCAGACTAAGCTGACCACCTGCTCAATGGCCTGGGCTCTGGACAAACCAGGCCTGTCCTAAGACTATAAGTTATGTTGCATGACAAGACAGCAGCCCCTTCCCAAGTGGGATGGACACCGTCTCGCCCTAACAGGACATGTTTGCCCTCAAACACTCGCTAATTAATCAATAAAATTTAATTTATTATCGGAGCACCACCAGGACATCCAGCAGTTTAGCAACCATAACCTGCTGTAGGCTACATTGCCCAGTCGCATTGGAATGGGACCAGAGCATACTACGACATCGGACATTTCCTTCGCCAAATTTAACACCTCTATGAAATTAGCCTTAGTCGTCTGTACATAGGCTGTAATTAATCATTTGTAGTTGGGTAAATGAGGCTTAATTAAGGTCAAAGAACAGACAGAGGGTCATACACAAAAATGTAACAGACCCAGGCAGACAAATCTAATTCGTGAGGCAAAATTCAGTAACACGAAAACAGGCAAGAGATCAGATACCAGTTAACAATACATAAACATTAGAATGCTTAGTAAGGTCCAGATAACAAACAATACTTTGCAACATGCATTAGCAAACTTATATATGGTGCTTAAAAAGAACCCAAAAAAGGAAATTGTCCATCAGTATTCTGGTGGTCAGCAGTGTGAATTGGACGGCCAGAGATCGTGGAGCAGGGCATTCAGTGTCAATCACATGGTACCCCTTGTTCTCAGGGAGTCAATGATTTCATAGACCATGTAAGTGGGGCCACCCTCTATTTCAATGGGGCCAGGACGTCCAACTAGTATGGGGTTAGCATTATTGTGATGGGGATTCAACAAGGAGCCGTGGAATGAGGAGGAGATGTGGTAAGATGGGGGATGTTGCAGGTGGTAAGTGACTTCATTTATATGCTGGACTATCATTGAATGGACCGGTATACTTGGGGCTAAGCTTTCTGGAAGGGAGTTTAAATCTTAAATCTTGGTTGACAACCACACTAATTGGCCTGGTTGACAGGTAGGATGTGAGTGTCGTCGGCTGCCTGCCGCAACAGCTATTTCGTGATGGCTCTGGTGGTTGTAGGAGACCTTCAGGGAGGTGTCAATGGATCTTGGCCTGAGCACACCCTGGGCAAGCTTTCACAAATCCCTAAGTTTTAAATAAACACCAGGAATCTCCGTACCTCCTTAACGGTCATAGGCCTTGCCAATTCTGTCACAGCCTGTACCCGGCTTATACAATATCCAAGGAATTGGTTTTTAGGCCACTTTTCTGCTTTGACAAACAACCAGTTTAGGAGTAGTGAGGTTGTGTAGTACTGGTCGTACTACTGATGTGACCCTTGTGCTGGAAAATATCTTTCGAGTAAATGAGGATGTCGTATATATAAGCGATGATGCACACTTTGATCAGATCTCTAAAGATGCCATTAATAAAGGAAGACTGCCAAAGTTTTAGAGACCATATAGCATTACTCGTAGTGGCCCTTGAGCATAATGAAGACCACCTTCCATTCATCACCACTTTGGATTCTGATTAAATTGTTAAATGTAATTCAGTTTTATTTGTAATAATAATGCTTTTTAACAAATGGTTATTGCCTCAAAGCAGCTTTACATGGTAAATGATAATTCTGACATCTAACACGTCCGGTGATGTGATGCTCTAGATCTAGGGCAGTGGGGTGGCATGTACACCTCAACAGAAAAATGGGGAAATTGGGGGTGCTAGAAAACCTGGTTACCTGGGCCAGAACTGCAGAAACGTGACGGTGGTGGTCTACCTCATTCTGGGAGAAAATCAGGATATTGTCAATATATACTATGACAAATCTATGTAGGAATTCTCTATGTACCTTGTGAATGAAGTCTTGGAACACGGATGGTGCATTAACTAACCCATAAGGCATCACCAAGTACTCATAATGACCCGTAAATGTGATAAAGGCAGTTTTCCAATCATCAATTCTCCTGATCCAAACGAGACAGTATGCACTTCTGATATTTAGCTTCGTGAAGATTTTGGCACCCCGGAGTTCCTCTAGTGCTGCGGGTACCAATGGGATTGGAAAGTTAAACTTGACGGTTATTTTATTTAATGCTCGGTAGTCTATACATGGTCTAAGGCCCCTATCCTTTTTACTCACGAAGAAGAAGCTGGATGCTGCAGGCTGGGTAGAGGGTCGAATATAACCCTGCTTGAGGACCTCTGTTATATAGTCCTCCATGGCTTTGGTTTCAGGGATGTATAGAGGGTAAATTCTACCTTTAGGCACTGGCTCAGCCGGTAGGAGATTGATGGCACAGTCCCATGGCCGGTGTGTTGGAAGTTTGGTTGCCCTCTTGGCACAGAACAGATTGCAAAACTCGTTGTATTGAAGGGGAATGTCAACGGAGACATTATCGGTGGGACTATGTTGGTGGAATATAGGGATAAGGATATATATAGGGATAAGCAGGTTGAAGAAGCATTCTGGGAAACAGTTTTCAGCCCACTTTAACACTTCGCCAGACTTCCAGGAGATGACTGGATCGTGGTGTACTAACCAAGGATGTCCTAGTATTATGTCCGTGGTGGCTTCCTCTAGGACTAACAGATGAATAGTCTTTGTGTGTAATGAACCAACCTGCAGGGTGACCGGGCCAGCAAGGCGTTTAACATCCTTAGGGGTTATAGTTGTGCCTGTGATGGAGTGAATCCGGTATTAGGCCCCTACCGCAGTGGTCGGGATCTTGAGGAGACTGCAGAGTTGTCCTGAAATAAAGTTCTCGGCAGAGCCGGAGTCAAGGAGGGCTGAAACAGAGGTGGAGAAGTTCAGGTAGGAAACAGTGATCCTAATGGTTAAGGGGTTCATTTTCTCAGGTATAGCCCGTGTAGCACTCATCCGTGAAACCTTGCGACGAATAGGACATGGTAAGCATGGCGGAACATAGGGCACCACCAGCTCACTAAAGCAGTGACGTGCATTGAGGTTTATGTCTGGTGAGGCCTCAGTCAAATGTACAAATATTTGAACCTTACAGAGTAGCTAATTCAACATTTGATTGTTTTGTTTAAAATTTCCTATCAGCATTCTTTACATATACAAACTGTAGCAACTTTAACGATGTACATACAGTTGTTGATAATAAAAAGCTGCACTAATAAAATTTAATTCATATAGTAAACCATTTTAATAGCGACATGCAAAGGGATAGCAAAACGGTCTCACTGCATAGCTCCAGCACAGCATAGTGATTGCGAAATCCACGGTGAGGCTCAGCGCTGAACTCCTCATCTCTTTGAACGGTAAATGTGAAAAGTAAGCGATTTTGAAAACAATTCCAAAAAAAGTTAAATGAAAAAGAACTTTAACACTGAATAAATAATAACCACTTCATTTATTTTATATTTCCATGATGACAGGAAAGGCTGTGCCTTCCCTGCCTCCCCTGGTCTAAGGTTTTCCGTGTCGTTTAATGGCAGTGTATTCCTAATTTTAGCGATATTCCTAAGGCGGAAAAAAAATCTATTTTAGTATTATTATCTAAATGGGCATTAAATTAAATATTAGAATCTATGATCACACTCAAGTGTTTGACTGTTGCACTTGATGTTACAGACAGACTGTCTAATGTTAAAGTGAGATCAGAAAACTTCTCTCTGCGTACCTGTGGTCCCAGTAACAAAACCTCTGTTTTTTCTGGATTTACCTTAACGTTTTATTTAACTTCTAGTCGAGCTCACTAGTGTATATATAACTTGTTGATTGGCGTAACAGTGGAATCTAACATTATGTTTTCAGATCAAGTTGCTGAGTGAGCACATATATAATGAGAATATTAGTCCCCCCCCAAGCCCTGGGGAACACCATAATTTAGGCATGAACATGTCGCCAATAAAATATACAAATTGATAGCAGTTTGTTAAATAGGACCTGAGCCAGGCAAGGGCTGTCCCTTTTATACCTACTACCTTCTCTAATCCCTTTAGGAGAATGTTATGATATATGGTGTCGAAGGCTGCAGGAGAATGAGTTTTACTCCACAACACGAATTTACCGCGCTCACCAGCAACAACACCACCTTTCACTTTGTCACTTCCGGTGTGTGGTACGTTCCCTTTTTGTAAAGAATCTGTCATTGTAAATTTGTTTCTGGACTGGTAAAAGTGCTTTCTAAAATGTAAATTTGTTTCGGGACTGGTTAAATTGTTTTCCCCATGTAACTGTGTCTTGTGATTGGTAAAAATGTTTTCCAAAAAGTAAATTTGTCTCGAGCTTCGTAAAAGTGTTTCACAATTTGTAATGTTGTATTGCACTTCCCAGCCACCGTAATTTTATGCAAAGCAACAAACAAGTGTTACAGATTTTTCTGATGAAATTGCATGAGACTTAAAAAAAATTTATTAAATAAATAAAGGGTTTTATTCATAAATATATAGAATACAGTGTACATATAATTTGGACATTTAAACGTTTTTATTTGCAAAAATAAATTGCTCTTGATCCAGCTGATATGTCAAATAACCGAAAATTTTGATGACCATGGACAATTACCGGATCTCCCCTTCAATTACAGCTGACAACTTTGGGTAATCATGGATCTATGTCCCAAAATGTTTATACACCATTCACTGCTTCACTCCCTCCAATGGCTACCAGTAGCATGTCAGATCTACCGCACTAAGGTTTGCTTGCAAAACAAAAAGTAACACAATCTTTTTAAAAGCATTCATTGGGTTGCATGTTCACAACCGACACTCAAAAAGTATCATCATCCCCAAAAAATAATGGTAGGCATGCCTTTTCTCATTTTAGAACCAAAATGGTGGCATGAACTTTTTATTAGTGCCAGAACAGCAACTTTGTCTTCAAGAAACAATTGAAAATCTGTTTTTACACACTGTTACACTGTGATACAGCTTACCAGTTTAGTGCCTCAACACTCTTTTGTACATGAATCTGGATAAGGGCGCCTGCTATATTGGGCAAATGTTTAAAAAAAAAATTACCAATTGGCTTTGTTAAATAATACCATTATGCTGGAATTAATTCAAGTAGTTGTTCATGAATAACAGATTTATGAATTTCAGATTTTGGCCTTTTAGAGGATTACTTTACTTCGTGATGCAACTTTGTTCATCGCGTATTCAGATAATTTATGATTTTATTTAATGTTCCATCTTCAGGGAAGTTTCCTGATATGTTAAGCTTCCGTCATAGTCAGTAAAGCCTGTTAAGTAGGTTTAGCTCTTTGGGTCATGTATAAATTGTGAATAAAAACAGAATGCAATAAAGTCGAGGTTTCAAATTTCAATATTTTATTCAGGATAAAATATAGATAACATATCAAATGTTGAAAGCGAGACAATTTGAATTTATTTTGGAGAGCTACACATTCCAAAAAAGTTGGGACAGCTTGCAATAAGAGGCCGAAAAGTTTAATGTACATATAAGAATCAGCTGGAAGACAAATTTGTACCAACAGCCTCTCAAAGCGGCAGTGTCTCTCAGAAGTCAAGATGGCAGAGGATCCCCAACTCCCCTAATGCTGCGACAAAAATGTTGGTGCAATATCAGAAGGGAATTCTCAGAGAAAAATTGCAAGGCATGAGATAATCATAATCTTCTTCTTCTCCTTTCCGCTGCTCCCGTTAGGGGTCGCCACAGCGGATCATTCTTCTCCACACTACCTTGTCTGCTACATCTGCCTCTTTCACCCCAACTACCTGCATATCTTCCCTCACCACACCCATAAACCTCCTCTTTGGTCTTCC